>CM041776.1:256201051-256405784 GCA_023374045.1 Limonium bicolor | reverse complement strand
CAGATTATGGAGGATCTATCACCGATAGGAAGAGCACATCAGGAATAACATTCTTTGTTGGGTCATGTTTGATCGCATGGGGATCAAAGAAACAAAAAAGTGTTGCAATCTCAACTGCTGAATCTGAATACATAGCTGCAGCAAGCTGTTGTGCTCAACTCTTGTGGCTCAAAGAACAAATTGGTGATTATGGCGTCAAAACAAGTACGTTGCCAATTATGTGTGATAATACAAGTGCCATCTCTATTTCCAAAAATCTTGTGCATCATTCTCGTACCAAGCATATTGACATTAGACATCATTTTCTTAGAGATTGTTATGAAAAGGAATTAGTTGGTCTAAAGTACATTTCTACCGAAGACCAACTAGCTGACATTTTTACTAAGCCATTAAGTAGAGAAAAAATCAATAAGATTATTCATGATCTTGGAATGATATTCATTAATCACGATTAGGCTGTCTTTTGATTCCCACGATCGGTCACCGACACGTGAGCAACACCTTTAAACTAGTCGTTCAGTAGTCAACGTACAGTTAAATGCATGGAAAACATGTCAAACGACTACTTGAAACAGATATGTCAGCATTTTCACAAAAGTAAGGATAGACTAGAGAGAGTGCAACGGATATAAACGGGAAAAACTCAACGGATCGATGACAAACCGTCACGACCGCTGCCCGTTATGAATAGTACCGTTGGGACATGTCAGCGAGCGGACGAGGAGCGGTCGCCGACCGTTACTCGATATCTATAAAGGGCGATGAGAGTCTCGCTCTCATCACGCTATTTGCCCTCACTTTCTAAACTCTCCAAAGCTTTCAAGCAACTTCTCTTCTTCCTTGCAACACTCTAGAGAGACTTGTGCGAAAAATCCCTTACCTCACAGGCCCTCTAAGAACTCTCGATCAAAGAGTTTCTAAATTCCAGGGAATCCTTAGATCGAAATGGCACCAAAGACCGCACTTCACTCCAAGAAGAAGGCCGTTCTCAAAGAAGGTTCATCAACACAAGTGGCCGACATGCGGCCGTCAGAAACCCTCAGAGAATCACCGCCCCCTCACCTGTCTAAGGAAGAGGAGGATCAACTTGTGCGTAGGGTGACAGATGAAGGCGAACTGCACCAAGAAGAGGTTCTTTGTATAAGCTTTCATCTGCCTAAGCTTCATCATCTCATTCAAGCCGAGATTCTCAAACCCAAAATACTTCCAACTCCTATCTCCACCGAAAAACCAACCAAGACTTTTAACCCAAAGTTTTTGGTCAACACTTTGACCAAGACTTAATTTCATAATTAATACTTTAATAAACCCATAAAATCATAAGTAATTCTTGGCCATACACTATATTTCCCAATAATTACATAATAGTCCCAAAACTTTATAAATTGTTATTTTAACACTTAAACACTTATTTAAATTTACCAAAATTCATAATATTAATTCCTAACTTATATTATATCATAATTATGCCAAGACCATCATTAACTCTCGGCAATTATTTCTAATACCCCAAACTTTTCAAAATTCACATTTTAACCACATAACTTATTAAACTAGCCATTTAAATACTTGTAGCCATTTTTAATGTTCCAAAAATTTATAAATAAGTTAATACACTTATATATATTTCAAAATTCACCAAATCCTATATATAGCTCTCGGCCACAATTTAATTTTATCATATGGTTTTAAAACTTGGTTTAAAATTTTAATATATATATAAATGTATATAAGCCATATAACACTTCCAAAAATTATGCTAATGACTTAGAATGATTATAAACCCAAAATAGAACATATTATCCTTAGATATTTCGGTTTAACCATATATGTATCATATTTAATTTTTGTGACACAATTTTATACCTTAAGGTAATAATCTTACCTTATATGTTATAAATTATTTTCCTTGATATTCTAACTCAATAATTTTCGGCCTTAATATTAACATGGCCTAAACATAATTTTTATACCAAAGTTTGAAGCTTAATTTAAACTTAAACTTAATAAACCTACTTATATAAACTTACCCTTAAATCAAGACATTCTGTACTTGATTTTTTTCTTGAATTTCCAAGCTCTCCAAATGCTCTGATCTTGCTGAATAATTTCGGCTCCTTAATATATTAGGAGATTCATTTGTTAGACTTCTAACAAAAGTTTATAAATAATATTTGTAGTAATTTTACAAGAGTTTACCTTAGGAATTTAACAAGGTAATTTTGATACACACAAAAATAGCCACCAAACACTCCAAAGCCAAAAATCCAATTCCCAAAGTCCCAAAAGACCAAGACCTTTCTACTGCTACAACAAGTCGTGTAACTCGCGCAACTCGTGCCTCCAAACAAGCCAAAACCCAGGAAGAAACTCAAAAAGAGCCCTCTCAACACCTGAAGGAGCAACTCAAAAGTTGCACTTCACTGACGACGAGGAAGCCTCTCCTTCAACAGTCGTTGAGGCTGTTGTTCAACAGATAGAGAGGAGGAAGTTCAAAGTGATGAAAAGTCACAGAAGGAAGCTGCAACAGAAGAGAGGGGTCACGAAGAAGTTGTGACCGCTTAAGACTCGGAGGAGGAGGTGGAACCAGTCACTCAGACTGCAGTACCAGTCGACGACTGATCGCCGACACCTCAAAGATCCAGTCATGAAGGTGATAGTGACACAGAGTCCTCAGCAATCATACCAACATCAGAACAGTGCAAGGAAGCACAGAAGGGCAAAGGGAGCAAAAGATGGCTCCATCACTACACGCTCTAGAGCTGGAGGAGCTCGTCCAAGCCAAAAAGGCAGTCTCGAAGCCTCGGCCTCCTCAATCCTTGAAGTGTCTCAAGAAAATCAAGGAGTTAGAGCCAGCACTGATCAAAGCATAAAATGTAAACGACAAGTCTTGTCCCGTCTTACCCTAGACATTGGACATGGAATGGATGGAGAAAATAGGTCTTTGAAAGATCCTAGAGCTGTTGGAGTTCCAAGGATGGGTAGACTTCTTTCAGGAGACTACCCCGTCTACACTGAGCTACTCAAAGAGCATATGAGGTATCTTGGACCGCTCCAGAGCAATGAAGACGATGACTACCTCATCTCCACAGTCCAGGGCGTCTCCGTCAACATCACCAAGTCGTGGATATGCAAGACGTTTGGCTTGGAATCAAAAGGGTTTGTTGTTCGAAAGGACACCATTTGGAATGACTTGGGTGCTCAAGGAGGGAAGATGGTCCAGCTAATCAACTAAGGGGCCACAATGAAGAATTTCAACGCAGTGGAGATGTCTATCCCAGACAGGGTCCTATTCAATATCCCACCCACAACATCACCCCAATGAATCAACGCACTCACATCGTCAATGCAAGAGATGTGAGACTGCTCTACGCACTCAAGACCAAGGAGAGGATCGATCTCCCAGCAATGATCTTACTTACCATAGAGGAGAGTCGATACGTAAACCAGGGTCTGGTGCATGGGGAGTGGTGACCAAGGCGCTACAAGAAAACAGAGTGGACACCGACAGGTTCCACGAGTGCGCGCGCACCGCTCAGGACTGCATCTGCTCAGAGATGCTGTCCAAGATGGGGATCAAGACTAAGGGGGACAAGCTTGTGGTTGCTCAAAAGCCCACCAAGAGCGAGGACTCAAGGTCAGAGCCTCGACCAACTGCAAGGACATCAGCACTGAAGAGGAAGCGAAGTCTCTCACCGGTCCATGAAGAGTTGGGGACCAGTCTGAATACTTCAGCTCGGGATGTTCTAAAGAGTGTGAGAGTTACTCTCTGTAACACCCCTACCGCTAATACTGTCATTACCGTCCAATCTCCTAGTACTTCTAGATTCACGCAGCGGATACATACTTACACAATGGTGGGTGATACAATGCCGTTAGCCACCCACGTGACCAACAAGGCTTACTACTACATACAGCATCGGTCTGATGGACTGGAATATCCGAGTACTACACAATTACAATACATACTTAATTACCTACAAATACTACAATGCTCCATTTCATACAATGCTCCATAAGTTCAATACAATATACTACACCGAGTTTACTAAGATCCTTATACAAATACAATACCTCCTTCGATTTCATACATACTCATTGAGAGTCTACCATCTACCCATTCCTCACAATCTACTTACTTTCAATACTTATGGTGTACCCCCTTGGTACACTTCTACATCTAGGCCACAAGCCTTGTACAATTCACTACTAACTACATTCCACTCCTAGCTATCCAAACATAGTTGTCGGTCTCTAGTTGTAATCATAACAGCTCCGGGTACCTGCACACTAAAAATGGTGCCCCAAGGGGCTCAGCTTACACTGAATATGATAACCGCATACCCCGCGTACTAGTGAGGGTACGCCGACCACTTGGTCGAATACATGCAGTTCATTTTATTCATACATACATGCATACATACTTTCATACTGAATACTACAATACTTTACACAAGGAATACATACATACATTTCAATACATACAAGTAGTCCATACAAGCCAATTGATACTTACTTACCTTTCCTGAAATGCGCATACACAATACATACTCAATACATACACCATACATATTCCATACATACACAATACTTGTTAGCTCCTTTTTGTCCACCCGGGTTAATCGGGTGGAGATTACTCTTTTACTCGGGGAACCATTACTCATACATACCATACTTACTTACTTACTTACTTACTCAAGTCAAGTCGTCGGGACCTCCGGCCCGGGGACTACTCTGTCCCACCACCGCGATTTACTTGGTTCACTAATCCAGGATGCTACCCATTTAAGGGGTTTGGGCCGTGGACCAGCTTAAGAACCAGGAATCGGATCCAACCTCTTGTGTCTCCTCATCCTCACACGTGACCGAAGCTATATCGAACTTCTACTCATTCCAATTTACTTAATACTTACGTTAGGAGTTAGGTAGTTAGGAATTAGTAGAAGTCACACATCCAAGCCACAATGATACAATACACACATACACATACATACAAGGTACAATACATTACACAAGTACAATACCAGGTACATACACACTTCATTCTCATTTATTCATTTCATGAATTATACAAACTATTGTTCAAGACAAATATATCAAGAACAATATAAACAAGCACAAGTAAGCGCAATAAAGTCCGATTCATGCATTTATCTTATTTAGGTGATCGAATAAGCACACAATTCGGGGTAACCAGATTAGGATACAGGACATGAAGAAATCATACCTTTCACCGTTGATTTGGACTCACCGACTCCTCTTCGGTGTTCAACTATTTGAATCCTATCATTTACATACAGTTGGGTGGTTAATTATCCATAATTAACCTTACTCATTACTTTTCTAAAGTTTCCCAGTTTATACTTACTAATTCCTTATTATTCAAATACATTTACTTATGTTACTTACTTAAAATTATTTTCTAAACTTGTTTATGGCCTTAATGACTCTCAAACATCATTAATTATGCCTTACTCATCTTATACTATCATTACCCATCCTTACCCATCCTTATAATAGCTTTAAAATACATTCTGGAGTGATTTTAGGTTGGTCCGGTTTGTTGTTCGGGTTTACATACCCGGACCACACGTTGGAACAATCCTCGGGTAAGTTATTGTATGGTCCGGGTTTATACCCTACTCTACAAACCCGGACCACCTCTTTGTAATTGTTACAGGTGTGTTTTTCGTATGGTCCGGGTTTGTGTACTCCTTTGCAAACCGGACCACTTGTTTTGATAAGTTACGGGTATGTTTTTGGGGTGGTCCGGGTTAGTATCTTGGTTTGTAAACCCGGACCACTCCTTCTGTATAACAGTCTGTCAAGTTTTTATGCTGGTCCGGGTTTGCGTACTGGTTTACAAACTCGGACCAGTTACAGTTTTGCAAATTATATATGTTTTTTGAACTTGTTTAAATTCCAAACTTCTACCAACCTCTTCCCTAATATTCCTACATATTATCCAGGGCGTTTTGACCCTAATTAGGCAATCAAAACTAGCCTAATCCATCTCTATACCAATATGTTACAAAACACCATTCACTGTCCAATTTTCTCCACTGTTACAGTTTCCTTCTTCCACAGATGCTACAGATTTTTCCTTTCTCCTTTACCATTCAATACTCCCTCTACCAATGTTCCTCCTAGCACTCTAATTACCTTATCTTACCACTCTAGTTCTCCCCATTACTTAAACCTTTCTCAATCTGTTTTCAACTACTTAAACTGCTCACATAAGCTTCCAAATACACCTAGTCACCACCTAGGTTATCCTTTCTCCTTCCACATTTAAGTCCTCTAATTTCCAAAGATACAAATTTGGGCAGAGGTTCCCCTATATTTTTAACATTGCCCAAATACATTTTCAGCTCACACATTCATCCCAATGCCCATATCAAGTCACGCATCATTCTACACACTACACCACAATATTTTCCTGCACATACACATACATTACCCAATGTTTTACCAAGCTTTTAAACATCTTTTAAACCTTTGAAACTCTTACATTCTCTTCCTCATTATACTACAACATACTTATTATTCATTCCCATATACACTACTCATTTCCAATACTCAAAACTGTTACACTACACCATACAAATCTAGCTCGATGTAATGTATTTACCTTGTGATTTTAGTTCCTCTTTCTTTCTTCCCCTTCTTCTTCCTTTCTTCTTTCTTTTCCTTCATGTTCTCGGTTCCCAAATGGAGTCCACACTCCAATGCTACAGTCCATACCAATGCACAAATTCTAACTTAGCATTCATTCTTAACTAACCCTAGAATTTAGATGTTTTTAGGGTTTAGAAAGAACATTACCTTCCAACCAATGAGTGAGGTCCTTGGTTAGCAAGAGAGTGAGATTTCTAGCCCATGGGAGAAGCCAAAATCGGCTGGAATACAAGGAACAAGACAAGGGTTCAACATAAATTTCGTTTTGCTAACAAGGCTAGAAAAGGATGAGTTCTCAAGATTATTTTTACCTTAAAACATCAAGAAGGAGGAGGAGCTTCCAATGGTGGTCTCAAACCTTCAAATGGAGAATACCCATGGAGAAAAATGGGTATTTTCGATGTTTGAAAGGAGGAAAGTGTTCTCCTTGATGAGAGGGTTCCATTGGTATAATTTTGTGTGATTTGGAGTTAGTTTGGGTGCTCAACAATAGGAGAGAAGGAGATAGATGTGTGGGATGGCTCAAATCGCCATTGTAGTTGCCAGGAAGAAGAAGAGAAAAATAGAGAGGAGGGAGAGGGGCTGTACGTGAGTGAAGAATAGAATGGAGGAGAGAGAGTGTATAAAGTAAAGTGAGGGGTTACTTTTTACCTTTTATGTAACACCCAACACTAATCGGCTCCTAACTATCTTACTCAACATTATAATCGCAACGGTAATCTCAACAATTGTACTACTGGTGTCACCGTTCTTACTCACCCATACGAGTAATAACGTGCTTACTGATATATTCTTAAATACGAAACAATTTCCCACAGTGACGACGAGAGATAGGTCTAACCTTCCCAAACCAATATAAAATACATTCACAGTGAGCATTCTAAGTATCCCAATCCTATACACGTTTCTAGGTTTGTATCGAAATGCAACAGTGCATATTAAAACAACTGTGATTAAACTACCTAGCACGTCCCTCTCTTTGCCGACACCGGAAGCTGCATACCTGCAAAAATGGTTGTTTGTGGTATGGAATCAGCCCCTGCTGAGTATGTTACTACATGACTGTCATGCCCCCTCGGACCCTCAGTTAATTGGTCGAGAGCATGCAATTCATTTTCATGCAAGTAGTTTAATGTTAAAACTGTAAAGCAACAATATATATTGCAGTAAACTCAAATAACAAACAAGCCCCGGCTTCACACATCGCATCGTAATAAACCACTGAAAGCGTTACAACGCTTATATGAGTACAGAGATTCCATTCCAACAAACACTTAATAGTTCATAATTGAGTACGACGACTCACTCGACCAAACAATCCACCATAATCTACACATGAGTACTGCGACTCGACTCAACTAGTTCACAACACACAATATGAGCACAATGGCTCGTTCAAACAAATCCACCAACATACCACACATAATTACAAAGCATAACCACTGAGCAACAAGACGAAACAACGAGAGTTATAAATAGGTATAATTACTTGTCTTTGGCGTACGAGCCCAAATAATGTTCGTCCTAATGTACGAGCTAGTATAGTCGTTCGTAATTGTTCAGTCATGTCTAATGACAACGTCTCGTTAGAACGACGTGTCTCTAAGTTACCCATCTCTTATGGCGGGTCACCCACGGCAATAGCCACTCCAGCGGTAGAGTCTCCGACCTACGAACAATCTGTAGTTCGTTGGGAATTTATCCAGATACTTACGGTTACCACACGGTATCCTAGTATCGTTAATGGATCACAGTTCACAGCAAGAGCCACCACCCTCTTGATAAACTTATCTAAACCATCGCATCGTTTTACCTTTTTTTTTCTAACACATTAGACTAAGGTCGTAGTCCAATCCTGAGTATGTCGACTCGGGATCCAGTGCTAGATACGAGCGGCGTTAAAGAGGCCAATGCTCCGTATATAAGTCTCAGATATTTTATATCTTATCTTAATCCTATGCTACAACGTTTTACTTACGTTCCTTATATTACACATATAAGATAGCATCATTGCCGCAAGTTTGCTTTATAATATGTTCATATATACGAACGGTACTGTTATCGTACAACAGTAATAATAAAGCAGCATTAATACACAACTCAAGCATATTAATTCACACAAGCAGACATTCAATCTTATCACAGATTTTCACACAATGTCTGAACTGAGGAAATCCTCAGAGACAATCAAGCCACATAAATAACATACCGTTCACCCTGAAAGTATTACAGTGGAGTATGATTCAGCTAGATCCGATGCTCCTCGTGTCGTCTCTAGCAGTCTAACAATACATAACGCTACTGATTAGAATCCCGTATAACAACTTAACTCTACGGTACCCCGTACCGTCGCTACTACTCCTCCCGGTTAATCCCCCGTTATTAACTGTCAACGTTTGTCGGTTTTCGGCTTAACTCGGAATTTGGAGAAACGTCATATTTCATGCGTGATTACGTCGAGTATATTAATATACTTAACTTTAAACGTTTATTATCGCATGTAACTTAATATACCCTTGTATATTATATAGTTTGTTTCTATATTCGCATGTATAATCCTTAATCATATATCATACATTTTACCTTAGTATTTATTTTCCTAAGGTTAGTTTTTCCCCATTTAATGTAGTATAATTCATCTGTAAAAATACTTTGAACTATATACATCCTCATATACATTTTTCTTGTGTACGTATATATTTACCACATAGGTAAGTTCCATGAGTTATAAACTCTTATATTATATGTTACATTTTTATCATCTTTTATTAGATGATTATTCCCCTTTTGTTGTACTATATTATACAACTTACATTAAGATTACAATCTCCTAATATTATGTAACATTTTTGTTGTATCTTTACAGCTCCCAAGGTTTAATCAACAAATACCTTAGTTTATAAATCCTATTTATTTATAGTTTGTCACATTACTTAATGTGAATATCCTTACTTATTTTAATTCCATTAAAACCACCTTTATACCATATAATTGTTATAACATTTATAACATAGTAGACCATAGTCTAAAATTCATTTTCCAACTCTTATTAATATTTCGGTACAGCCCTTGAATTTATTTAAATTCTATTTTGACCACATGACATTATGTAATGGTATACCATATACTAATATCATATATTATGATATTTTTATTCCCTTTAATTCATAACCTATAGTTTTTATACAAAACTATTATATATTGCCGCATAGGCACATATATTAAACCTTATTCTTTTCTATAAACCATAGTTTCCTTTATTTACAAAATCACCCCATTATTTATACCATGTTATATATACCATTTAATATAACATTTCTAACTTATAAAAAGGGGTATAACCTATGGTAATATTTTGTAAAGTTCCGAACAGGCCCATATATGTTCTATAATTGCCATTTGGCCCAATTTATAACATATAGTTTAATAATTCATTAAAACTATATATTATACATATATCTCAATAAATTCCCTTATATAATTCTAAAAATCACCAAATTTTACCAAAGGGTTATAATTACCTTATTAACCCATATACTTTCGGTATTTACTATACCACCACATATATTTGTCCAAAGTGTCATAATGACATAATAACTATATATTATACATATATAGTTTATTTTAATTCCAAAAAAATCAACCCAATAATTCCTAAAAATTCCTAATAGCCCATGGGTGTTTATAATACCATTATACACCCTTTATTTTCGGTAATAACATATATACCACATATGTTATAAAGTTGTTACAATTAAGTACATAACTTATTATAAAACCTTAAATAAGTTATCTAGCTTATTTAATTTGGTCAAACCTACCATATGGTCAAGGTTGACCACCTTAATACTTCCTTGACCATTAATCCCCATATATTACGGTTTATACCCATATCTTTTCAGAAATTACCATTTAACCCCAAAACTTTATATAATCTTATAATTTTTATATAAAGTTATTTAAACCTCTAATTTTCGGCTTTATTAATATATAGCCCCCAAATTTGATTTATTTACACTATAACCCCATAATTATTTGCGGTAATGCATATTTAGCACCTAAACTTAATTAAAAGCTTATAAATGCATAAATAAAATGGCCTAAAGTACATGGCCTTATTACAAACATTGGCTTATAAAATAAATTACACATAAATGCCCAAAAGTACTATAAACTCTCGGCCCTTACCATATATTTTCTTTATTTACCAATTTTCCACATAATGTCTTAAATTTGACAATTATGCTTATTAATTAGTTATATAAATTTATTAAACCATTCCTTAACCACCTAAGGTCAAAATAAGACCTTAATTAACCATTCACTCACGGCACAATATATATACATATGTATAAATACATATTAATATACCAAGTGAAGGTTTAAGTGATTTATACCTTGTTTTTGCCTAGTTTAAGCCTTGTTTGGCCACTCCCAGCTTAGGATAAAATTTCCACAGCATTATTTACATGTTTTCAAACAGAAATTAAGGCATGATTAGTCTCCAAGCAAGATCTAACCATAAGAAGTGTTTAATGTCAATTTTCAAGGTAAAATTTACCTCAAAATGCCAAGGTAAATAAGGTTGGTCACGGCCTGTTTTTACAGTAGGAAAGAGTGTTAAAAGAGCTACTAAAACCAAGCTTTAAACTGGTATAACTCAGATTAGAAGATGGCTAATCTTTACCTTGTTTAAAATGCCTAAAATGGTGTTTTAGGCTTGGATCTGGTTATACTTTCGAAGCTCTTGATGTACCAACTGAATAAGTATGTTAAGATGAAGATTATAAGCTTATAAACAAAGTTTCACAGCCGAATTTGAAGGGAATCAAAAGATATGTGCTTAAAGCACATTTTACTACCTTAAAGGATGATTTTTGTGTTCTTAGCTCCAAGAACCCTTACCAACGAATTTGAACTCTTACTCTAACATCCACACACTGAGATTGAGCCATGGGAAGAGTATAGAAGTTAGCTCATAAGATAGCCCTTGAAGAAAGGAAGAAAATGAGCTATTTTATGCCTTAAACCATTACCTTAGGTGAATTAGGTTGGTTTCCTTGCTAGATAGCTTCAAAGCTCAACAATGGTGAGGTTAGGAGCATGTGAGCTCGGCTGGGACAGAAGGAAGGAGCAAGGAGTCGTTGGAGACAAGAGATAAGGGAGGGATAATGAAGAAAATAAGAAAAGGTAAGTTAAAGTATTAATTTCTTATTAAATGGAAAAGTAACACTCCACTAAGTCTCCTTTTGTCAATAATTCAGTTCAATCAGGCTCCCCCTGCCTTGTGGCTGCCGACTCAATGGAATCCAAGGGGTCAACTTTGACCTCTTGACCATTCTTGGTCAATGTTGACTCAAACGGGCCCCCCTTTAGGGTTTTTATTAATATTTTAATATTAAATTTGTAAAAATTTCAAATTTCTGGAATTAAATTCCTATTATGTTATAATATGATATATTATCATATTTATAGGTATTATAACCTTTAAGCCCATTTAAAGCCAATTTAAAAGGCAATTACACAAAAACGTGCTTTAAGGAATTTTAGTGCACATTTTGAGTCGCAGGGTGTTTCTGAGCTCTGTTTTCTTTGAGAATTGTTTTGTTGTGTTCCTTACATGATATTTGATCATGGTATCCAATTTTATATCATTTAGAGGTCATTAGACCTTTAAGGTTCCCTTAGAGCACATTTTTGCCCTACTTGACCTTGAAGCATGAAAATGCTTGTTCTTTGTGTTGGAGTGTAGTCCAACAATTGTAATATGTTTAGTAATGTGTTAATAAGCTTAGGAAAATTTTTAGGTCCTAAGTAGTTCATTTGGGTATTTATTTACCCTAAACAGTCAAAGGGTGCAAAGTCTTGCTTTGTGTTGACCACTGTTGTTCTCAGTTGACTTTTAAGGCACGTTTAGGCCTTAGTCAATGTGATTAGATGTTTAATCCATCTTTGATCATTAGTAGATCATTTAATTAAGTTTTTAAGGTTAGGGGTATTTCAGTCTACCCCCCTTAAAAGGCTTCGTCCCGAAGTCCTTACTCGTCAACAGTTCACCTAAGAATCCAGTTCCACTAAGTAATCACAGACAGATCATCACTAGGGAGTACATCCCACTACGTTCAGATCTAGTCTATATGTATTACATTTGATACAGCAATAATCTCATTCCATATAGTCCATAATCATGACACATTCATTGATAAACAACACTAAACAAGGTGCAAAGCTCATTCATACACAGCACTAGACAAGGTGCAAACTCAATCATACACAGCACTAGACAAGGTACAAAACTCAATCATACAAGCACTAGACAAGGTGCACAACTCAATCATACACAGCACTAGACAAGGTGCAAACCAACCAGAAGTACTCAAAGGTGTCTCACAAGGGGTACTCCACGCACCCCTATTCATATGCAAGTATCTCGCGAGGATACCTCTACACCACTCCGCGTGTATGTGTATGCATATCTTTAAACAAGACAAATCACAGGGAAGCAGTCATGAAGACCAGGACTTGACGATCCCCAACCCCATGCTAACCAACGTCAACCACCCGTGGACACACCGGTTTAGTAACGAAGAACACTGCGGTCCACGGCTCCTCCTCGGACAGTATCACCTTATTTCCTTAATCACCCGCAGACACCCACCGGTCAAATGACAAAGGGCTCTGCGGTCCACGGCTCTTTGGGTGATGTCACTCGCAGACACACCGGTCTAATGACAAAGGACTCCACGGTCCACGGCTCTTCGAGTGACGCCCTAAATTCCAATTTCTATTCATATCTGTGTCCACTTATAGGAAGTTTCGAGAGTCATTCAACCCCGACGTGGTCGGCGTCAGTGTTGAACTATCTCTCACCTCAATTTGTGTTCGGTTTCGCTTGATCGGACCAGGATCAAGTTCAACTTCCCACGTCAATTTCAATCAATCATCAATTTTTATTCACTTTTAATCTTGTTTCCCTCTTGATATTTGCCACCTTGTGTCCCATAGATACACAAGTCAACTAGTGTAATTGAAATACCCCAAACCTCGGTATGTTGTGTAAATGATAAACTACTATGGTAATTTAAAGGCTAAAAAGTGCCTTAGGAAACATCAATGAAACCTTTAAACCATGGTAAAACACAATAAACACTAAGAAACGGTTTGAGCAAAAACGTGCCCTAAGCTTGGAGCGAACTTGGTTAGAACCCAAAGAGCCTACCAAGATTTGATAATATTAATTATGATTTTATAAGGCTAATTAAGTCCTTAGGAAACCTTGGTAGACAATGAAACCAAACAAAACACAAAAAAATACCTTAAGTCAATATGGGCTAAAAAGTGCTCTAAGCTTGGGATAAATCTGCATAAGACCTAATGGTCATACCTATACCTTATAAAATATGTTAATGAACATATTAAATCAATTACCAAAGAAAACCAAGCTTGAAAACAAGTTAAGACACAAAAAGTGCTTTAAGGAGTCTTAAAGCACGTTTTTGAAAAATTGTCTTGTAAATGAGTTTGGGTGGCTAGATGTCCATCATTACTCTTTAATAAGTATGTGTACTATATAGTATCACATTTGGTTGGCTATATCAATGGAAATCAAAAATTTCACTTCTAGTGCCTTGTTTCTATGAATAGTGATTTTTATAAGCTAGTTTGTAACATGTGTTATCATAAGTATTAAATTGACAAATAAAGACTAAAATGCCCTTATGTAATAAAGGGGGCCGGTTTCCTTAAGTGTGACTCACCACTCTCTTGTTAATTTACTAAGAAAAGAAAGGATGACTAATTAAGGTACTATTTGCTTTATAATTTACAAATATCTTCTAAAAAGCAAGTCTATCTTCATTCTCCCTTCCTTTCTCATTTCACACGGTTCCACAACCTTCTTCTTCCTCCCTTCTTGCTGTTCTCTCACGTTAATACAGCCACCACCACCATGGAAGTCCATCTTTGATCTCTTGTAAAATCTAGCTCACTTATCCCAATCAAAAACAAACCCACCAATCTCTTCCTCTCATCAAGCTCTTCATTCCTATCTTCTTAAACTTCAAGAGCCCCATTTCGGTGCCATGGAGTCCACCATTGATGGAGCTTGAGCTTGTGTTTCCACATATCTTGTTCTCCTTGCTTCAAGTAAGGAAACTCAAAGAAAAATGACATTTCCTCATGTTTTGTCATGTCCGAAAAATCACTCTTAATGAGTCATTATATTACCTTTTTTTCTAGCTTCATTCCAATCATTCAAGGACTAGGTGGGTCCTCTCTTGATAGATATTCAACTCCCTTCCTTCAAGATCAAGGTAAAACAACTACATTAATGTTTTTGAAACAATGTAAACCTAGGGTTTATAATGAGATGAAGCTTAAAGCTTGAATACTCATTATGATGTTTGTATATTGTTTAGAACTTGGCAAGGAATCAAATACCTTACCGGTTTTATAAGGAAACAAGAAAGAAGTTGGTGTGGAAAAGAGGTAAATACTAACTAACCTAATGTGGTTTAATGCCTTAGTAAAAAAAAAAGAGCTAATAATGCTTGTTAAAACTACCTAAAGAGCTAAGGGTGCATGACTTAGGAAAATGTTCTCAAGGAGACTAGTAAAAGGACATATGTAATGTTGAGTGTATTTGCAGGTCAAAGGCATTACTTATGTGGGAAATTCAGTGTTTTATGGTTTATGCAATTTAAGGGCCTAAGAGCCATGTTATTTAAGGGCCTAAGTGCCAAGCAATTTAAATTGTGCACTATATTGTGATGTAGTGTAAATTTGGTGAAGTCTTGTGTGTGATGGTGTTCTTGATGGATTTAGGTGTTTTTGAGTGTTTAATGGTGAAAACTATGAGTTTTGGAATGATGATGTGCTAAGAGAACCCATGGCAAATTTGTAAAATGTATAAGGAGTTCTAAGTGCTTAAATGAACTTGGGTGAACTAGGAATTGTTAGGAATGGATACATGCTTCACTAAGGAATAAAACATGCATCAAGGTGTTCTAAGGTGCTATAAGGATTTAGGCATTGTCTTGGAAGTTCTAGGAATTCAATATGTGTTTTTGAGAATGTATTAAAGTCTTGGAGAAGTTTGTTTAAGGTTTAGGAATGTTGATGAATAAGGAGAGAATGATGTTTAGGTAAGGTTTTGAGAAAGGAATTCAAGAAGTTTGTGAAAAGAGGATTTGGTAAATTAAGGAGGAAGTGTAAGCTTGGAAAAGGAGTTGTAAGAATGACATAAGGAGTTTTGATATGTAAGAAAGGATGTTTGAATGATGATGTTTGTGTGGAATATGTCTTGGTATAATGGTTAGAATAGGCATGAAACATCACTTAGGAACCTAGGGAGTAAATACTATAAGTGTTGGAGGCTTTGGAGGAATTTGGACAAGTGTTTAAGGTTTGGAAATTGAGCATTTTGCCTTGTCCGAACTTCCGTCCGGACATGGAAGTTCGGACAGGCTCTGTTGGGTAAAAATCTTGCACACTCGAACTGTGTCCGAACTTGGGAAGTCCGGACACATGTTCGGACACATGGATTTCCGCATTTAGAGATTCTCGACTCATGTCCGAACTTGGTGGTTCGGACACAAGTTCGGACGGGCCACTGTATGGACCAAAACTTTGTTTAAGGTATGGAAAATGGTGTGTAATGATGGGGATTGATGGTTAATGATGTTATGAGGTTGTTAAGGACATGTTAGGTGAGTTTTTTATGACAATTAAGTGGGTGAAAAGTTGTAATAAAATGTGAAAGTAAAACAAGTTAAAAGTGAAGTTATGTAACTAAACTAACGGGAAAAGTTATAGGCATTAGACTTTAAACAATCATGTCCCCACCCCGATGTTAATGCAGTAATGTGATGTTACCAGATGTACGGGATTTGTTCGAGGAACCTAGGAGGACACAAAATAGTGGACCGTGGTGAAAGGTATGGTTTTCTTGCAACCTGTGTCCTACCGGATTACACCGGCTTGTATGCCAATGTGTTTTTCTGAGTGTTTGCCACCTTGTAAGATTAAAACATGTAATGATTTATAGTAATTCATTTATGTGGCGCATCTGGTCTCCGATACCGTTTAACCTCAAATAAGTGTTGAACCTTAGCTAACTAGAACTAGGAACACGAGAGAGATCGGTATTCGGAGTTAACGACCCAAACCTTGGGAACGTTCTAACCACGGCTATGTGTGAGTTAGTTGGATATTGTTGTTTGTATGCAAGTGTGTGTGAACCTCCCTTGTGTGCTTAACTCGGTTATGATACCGTATGTTGTGTGGATGTGATAGGCTCCATAATGGATCTCTAACTACTTATTTATAAGTATATATGTACTAATGGGGGTGAGGAGTCCGGTTTTTCCGGCCACGCGTGTGAGGACGGGAGTCGATGTCATATCCGGTTCGGCTCTCTTGGTGTATGTATAGGTTGTATTCCAATTTGGTTTCTACCTTCCCTTAGCTTATCCAAAGCTAGTTTACTGACTCACGTCGGGCCACAGGGGCATACAAATGTTATTTCGGTGTGGCTTGGGATTACTATATCTGACACACCTTGGGTTTAAGTTAACCGTTCTATATAACTGGACGGTAACGAGGTTGGTAACGAGCTCAGCATGAGATTGGCAATAATCTCTAGGCTCACTATGTATACTAACTATGGTGGAAGGTTCCTTGTGTGAACCGATCTTATGGTGTTTTGTGTTGCTATTGTGCTAGGCAATTTCCCTTGCTATGCTATGATATGTATACGTTAGATGTTTAAAATGAATGCGATGTTATCATGTGTACGTCGAAACGAGAACAGTGCTGTTAGGTTTTGTTATGTGAGGAATGTGATATGTTGTAAATACGGAGTGGTGTGGATCATGGAATGAATCCCAGTTTGTGATAAGAGGCGTTTAAGTAAAACCCGATTTAAGGGTAAGTGTCGTCTATTAAGGAAGTAGCTCCATTAGAGGAGGGACACTCTAGGGATAATGAATACCATGAGTGACTTATCAAGTAAGGATTATTATCCGTTTGTTGAGCCCGTGAGGCGAAATGATGATGTGTTGTGTGTTTACAGTTGCATGCATGATTTAAATATAACCAATCGCATGCTAAGACGACAATTAGTTTGTGCGTGTGGCCCGGTAGCATGTGGGCTGGCGGGATTACCATACCAGCAAAAGGTGCTGAGCCCCCTTGGGGGCCACCCTTTCTCTTCTTTTCCTATTTCAGGTACAGAGAGCTGGAAGCCGTTCGAGAGTAGGACGGGTAGACATTGTACATGGGTAATCGTTTAAGTTGTATAAATACAGTAGGTGTAGTAAGACCGAAACTGTTATCGGCATCAATTTGTAAATACTCGGTACAGTTGGAAGGCTTTTGTATGTTGGTTGTTGTTAATGGAAAGGGATAATAACGTGTAGACGCTCGGAACTAGTCCATCAGACCGGTACAATATTTATGTAATAGCCTTGTTAGCCACGTGGGTGGTTAACGGCGTGTAACACCAACGAGTTAAGTTATTTGATGAGGTGTGTATTCCGCTGCAGATTGTTGTTATGTGTTTGTTTGTTGGATGGGGTGTTACAGTAATCAATCTAATCACCGCATCACGGCATATTAGGATCATGTATCCTACCATGTACCAAGGTTCATTCAACTTATAATTATTCATACAACTCCTAGAGGATTTACCCACCTCCACTAGGTTACACAATCGGTCTCATGCCGATTCACTCATCGCATTCCAATAATCAGTTTTCATACCGATCATGAATCATATAGTATGATTTTTCTACTCCTTCTATTTGAAATCTCCCATCGGAGTTACCAGATAGACCTACTTGAACTCTCAACCGGAGATAACAAAGTTTTTATGGTTGGTTAGGCGTTTATGTGTTTAATGTTCGCAACGTTTGCATAAATAATCGGAATTAGGATAAGAACGCTCTATCTGTTCTCCCTTTCCTATTCGCCACAGGAATGCGAACTAAAATATATATATATTCATACACATAATACATCACAATATTACCTCAAGTAATATAACACAGTCATAATACTTGTACTCTACATACAATAATAGTTTGCAGTATGTGTACCATGCGTTACATACTCCTACGTACGGTATATTTTAAGCATGCACAATCGCTCTACCCCCCTTAAAAGGGATTACGCCCACGTAATCTACGAATATGTCATCTTGAAGTAATAAGTACAAGATGTTCCACTCATATGGAATATTCGTGCACTGATGTGCTACGTATACATTACCCTTTTCCTCTCGGGTCGGGCTTTAGCCACTCTGGCTATACTACCTATGTCGGTTAGGTATATGTATGTTCATGTATGGTTTGATCGGGAGATGCAAACACATCGTTTGTTTTCCCAAATCTGTTAGGTATGTCTATCCTATGTGCTATAGGCCCACTCACTCTGCAAGCAGTATGCCCAACTACTTTAGGGTTAGGTTACCCTTTAAGTAGCAGCTTCATGCTGGTTTCTACTCCACGTGACGGTTTTTTCTACACGGTCTTCCATAATTATAGTCATGGAGGAAACTATATCGCTGCGTGGTATCATCATTACACACGCTAATTATTTTAACTGGTTATTCTATTCAGTCTTCCTGAATACTATGCATGCTCATGGTATATTCCCAAGAGTTCATGCCTCTCTACCGAACTAACCGTCGGTGTAAGGGTTGTCGAGCTATGTTCTAGCACCTAGTGCTCGTAGTAGTCGTGTCTAAAATCTCAAGGCGAGTCTGATATGCGCAACTAACTGGCGCCTCATGACCCCAAGTTATTTCCTTCTGAGATGGGTTCATTCTTAGGTACCTTATAGGTCCTCTTTTACTGGTGTGAACTCGTATCCCTCGTGTGTTGGTATTTTAGTACCCACACATATGGTTCATCCCTCTTCTCAATTAGGGGAATCCATTTGCCTTTCTGCTCTTCCACTTCTGATTCTCAGCAACATAATTCAGTTAACAGTTATTGGCATCGCTCGGAGATGGTATATGATGTCTGTTTTGTGGTATAAAAGGGGTGGTCCCCGTGTGGGTCCCACGTGGGTCCTATGTTCCACTCCAATAATATACTGCCACATATAAACAATCACAAAACAGCTAGACCAAAACAACTACAAACTACCATGCCGAACAGAGCCATTATAATGGTCACTTTGTTGCGCACCATGTACCAGTCGATTGGACGGTTATCCGCCATTGTGGTTTGCATGGGGTATTTAATCTCCAGCTTAGAGGATCTCATATAATGCTCGCTTTTGCCCTTCGTCTGTTGTAAATATACAATACGACTGTGGCTTTAGCTTGGCATTCGTTTTCTGTTCGACCCTAATTGGTACTAACATACTAACGTTTTTCTGGCTTGAGCATGTGGTTATTATTATTTAATGCGACATCATCGCAGCGCCTTCAGCGCATGGTATAACTCTGTCTGTGCCCCCTTTTGGGTAGCATCTAATATCACAAAGGTTTCTCTAATATAACTTCCTTAGATACCACAATTTCTCTTCTCATTCATGGGTTCAACTTGCCATTACCATTAAATTGGCCTTGGTTTCCTCGTTTACTAAAATCCTCAAAACTTGTATTCTAACTCATCCACTATGGTGTTGCGTCCTTATATCATTTTATTATCAAGCTATCCTTGATTTCCCTAACCTAGTTGGTTTGACTGAGATCTCTCTCGTCAATTCATGGTTTACCTAGTCAGGACTCCATTCACTGACTCAGACACAGAGTGGACAACCCCCTGGGTCCTCACACTACTCATTTACATACATGGGGTACCATACTGATACATTACTACTTACCCAATTAACTCAATGTAAGTTTCGTCAGGCCCACAAGCTCCTAGGAGTGTGGTCGTCCCATGTCTCGTTTAGTGCACTCGTAGTGTTCGTACCCGGTGATTATCATACTCTTAGTCCCGGTAATTTATGTTTAAGTAACTATGCTGCCAATTCTTAACCTTTAATGTGAGAATGGCTCTAGTACTAGGTTCTATGGTTTCCTTTATTAATCTGTATTTCCCTTATCTTCTCCAAGATAGGTGTTTACGACTTATCATCATAATACTGGTTTTCCACATGCTCGTCAACAGGTATCCGTGAGTGGGGATCAGTAACTACTTATTATCTATCTCGTTCACTCCTAGGCTGTTAACGCCTTCAGATATGAGTTTTCAGTTCTAAAACTCCACCCAATCCATTGGGTTACACCCTCTATTGTAATATGGACTCCATGACAAGGGTTGACACCTCGTGTTTCTCCTGCCTTATGGTAGTCCCTTTTTAGCCTGATATTAATCAGCATCTGTGATTCATCACCTTTGTTCAGGTACAATGCTTATTCTGATAATTAAACTATTGTTGGTCTTACTATTTAATTTAATCCTAGTTGGTTCTAATACTTTCTCCTCAGGTTACAATTGGATACCCACAACTTAATGAGTTCCTCTAATCATTGCTCTCCATTGTGTAGTCCTTATCCACTGCCCTCCGTACGGGAGTTTAGCAGCTTAATGGATTAACAACACTCCCCGGTATGTGAGGTGCGGCATAACATCGGCCCTTTTATTGCACGTTCTCATCTGTCTATTAAATTGTTTTTTTTAACAATCAAAATAGTTTGTCATAACGATACTCGTCTATTATTCTCATCCACTCAATTGGATAGGTTTTATTTAGAGTCTTGGCTCATATAGCTCATTTCTTGCCCTCTGGCAATGTTCGATGGTAGTGGTTTAACCACAAGTGTCGCGCACTCCCTAAATATGGTTATGCTGGTCCTGAAGACTCGACACTCCCCACCGGTAATGATTGACGTTTAATGTCCATACCGGCACTGGGGTTAGGCTTGTAGACACTAATTATCGTTATTCTCATTTGCTCCCCTTTATATTACTCTACTAAATGGTGTATTATTTTCAGGTTTAATGGTCAGACCGGCTAGGTCTTCCCGAGGTTTATCGACCTCCAACCCAAGGGTTTCGTACCCTGCCTTTAAGAAGGCTATGTCCCACTACATTGCATTACGGACTCACATAAAAGTTTAGTGCTTATTGGTAACTGCCTGGACCACTCGGTCTTTTAGGGTTAGTTTATCGTTGCTGCACTTGCTGTGGCAAGTGTGCAAGGCAGGTTGAAACTTAAGGTTTTGGTTAATGTGGCACTTGCGGTGGCAAGTGCGCCATGCAGACTGAGCCACCAGTATGGTGTGTCAGTGCAGTGTTATTCCCTAATCGGGTTGCTGTTCTAGTCAAAAGTTCTCATTCAAATTAATACAGTCTCACTCCCGCACTCGTTCCCACAAGTTTACCGTGGTAGTAAGGTCTTACTTTCCTCACGAGGCGTTGCATGATAGCGACTTAGCGAGTTCTTGTTTCTACAGTTCTCCTGATCTATCCTCATGTACGTCGGGCCATCATGAACCTTCAGTGTTACATGGTTTTCGAGTTACTCGCTTCGGGTGAGACTTCTAAAGGTAACTCCTTCCGTCTGTTACATATCTCATAAACTAATCATTACTCGTGGCTCCTACCTCTTTCCCTCAAGCGCACCATCGGTGCTTTCCTGGATGTAAGACAGGGTCGCCTTGCTTATAGCAAGCTAGCCCCATTAGTCCTACAGGAATTTTCTCCTCAAACTTGGTTTATTATTTATCTCATCCTCGTATGGTAGACATTATGTCATTACCAGGACCCCCGGTCCTAAACATTACATCAAAGCACAAAGTCTTATTTTCTACATTTAACATAATCCTCTTAGCATCCACATCGGGTCTTCCCGATCAGGAGAGTTATCTCCGTGGTGTTTCCCATTTCATTGTCTCACTATATGGTACTCGTGGCATGGGCTGCGGCGGGTGGGGTACCATTACAAATTTCCCGGACGTTCTCCCATCGAGTGCGAGCGTTTCATACAGTCTTCGCGTTACTTGGGGTTGCTGGACCCTCACCACCTTCCGCTGCTCCGTGTTCTCCTTAGTACTGTTACCCAGACCTCTCCCTGACATATGTCAAGGGACGGGTTATACCTTACTAGGTCTAATACTATAGTCCGGTTGTTAATATTGAAGTGCCTCCACGGCTATGGTGTGCAAGCCTTGGGCATTGCAATGACCCCGCAAGGTCACGTATCCTCACAACGTTTCCCGTATTCCCAAAACTATGCTCACTGTATAAATCCTACTATCTCTTGTCATCAGAGCGGTACTCCGCTCTGATACCACTTTTGTAACACCCCTACTCTAATCGGCTCCTAACTATCTACTCAACATTATAATCGCAGCGGTAATCTCAACAATTGTACTACTGGTGTCACCGTTTTTACTCGCCCATACGAGTAATAACGTGCTTACTGATATATTCTTAAATACGAAACAATTTCCCACAGTGACGACGAGAGATAGGTCTAACCTTCCCAAACCAATATAAAATACATTCACAGTGAGCATTCTAAGTATCCCAATCCTATACACGTTTCTAGGTTTGTATCGAAATGCAACAGTGCATATTAAAACAACTGTGATTAAACTACCCAGCGCGTCCCTCTCTTTGCCGACACCGGAAGCTGCATACCTGCAAAAATGGTTGTTTGTGGTATGGAATCAGCCCCTGCTGAGTATGTTACTACATGACTGTCATGCCCCCTCGACCCTCAGTTAATTGGTCGAGAGCATGCAATTCATTTTCATGCAAGTAGTTTAATGTTAAAACTGTAAAGCAACAATAATATATTGCAGTAAACTCAAATAACAAACAAGCCCCGGCTTCACACATCGCATCGTAATAAACCACTGAAAGCGTTACAACGCTTATATGAGTACAGAGACTCCATTCCAACAAACACTTAATAGTTCATAATTGAGTACGGCGACTCACTCGACCAAACAATCCACCATAATCTACACATGAGTACTGCGACTCGACTCAACCAGTTCACAACACACAATATGAGCACAATGGCTCGTTCAAACAAATCCACCAACATACCACACATAATTACAAAGCATAACCACTGAGCAACAAGGCGAAACAACGAGAGTTATAAACAGGTATAATTACTCGTCTTTGGCGTACGAGCCCAAATAATGTTCGTCTAATGTACGAGCTAGTATAGTCGTTCGTAATTGTTCAGTCATGTCTAATGACAACGTCTCGTTAGAACGACGTGTCTCTAAGTTACCCATCTCTTATGGCGAGTCACCCACAGCAATAGCCACTCCAGCGGTAGAGTCTCCGACCTACGAACAATCTGTAGTTCGTTGGGAATTTATCCAGATACTTACGGTTACCACACGGTATCCTAGTATCGTTAATGAATCACAGTTCACAGCAAGAGCCACACCCTCTTGATAAACTTATCTAAACCATCGCATCGTTTTACCTTTTTTTTTCCTAACACAGCAGACTAAGGTCGTAGTCCAATCCTGAGTATGTCGACTCGGGATCCAGTGCTAGATACGAGAGCGGCGTTAAAGAGGCCAATGCTCCGTATATAAGTCTCAGATATTTTATATATCTTATTATCCTAATGCTACAACGTTTTACTTACGTTCCTTATATTACACATATAAGATAGCATCATTGCCGCTAGTTCGTTTTATAATATGTTCATATATACGAACGGTACTGTTATCGTACAACAGTAATAATAAAGCAGCATTAATACACAACTCAAGCATATTAATTCACACAAGCAGACATTCAATCTTATCACAGATTTTCACACAATGTCTGAACTAAGGAAATCCTCAGAGACAATCAAGCCACATAAATAACATACCGTTCACCCTGAAAGTATTACGGTGGAGTATGATTCAGCTAGATCCGATGCTCCTCGTGTCGTCTCTAGCAGTCTAACAATACATAACGCTACTGATTAGAATCCCGTATAACAACTTAGCTCTACGGTACCCCGTACCGTCGCTACTACCTCCCGGTTAATCCCCCGTTATTAACTGTCAACGTTTGTCGGGTTTTCGGCTTAACTCGGAATTTGGAGAAACGTCATATTTCATGCGTGATAACGTCGAGTATATTAATATACTTAACTTTAAACGTTTATTATCGCATGTAACTTAATATACCCTTGTATATTATATAGTTTGTTTCTATATTCGCATGTATAATCCTTAATCATATATCATACATTTTACCTTAGTATTTATTTTCCTAAGGTTATTTTTCCCCATTAATGTAGTATAATTCATCTGTAAAAATACTTTGAACTATATACATCCTCATATACATTTTTCTTGTGTACGTATATATTTACCACCATAGTTTTAGGATCACGATCCTAGTGTAGGATCGTAAGTGACCCTAGGATCGGATTGTGGGATCGAATCGTGGGATCGATCGATCCTACAAAAAGTGAGTAACTATTGTTCAAAATTATACATATGTTAAACAACTTCTATTTAAAGCATAAAGTTTAATTTGATAAGAATATATAACATTATTGAATTAAAAATAAACTTAAGACCCAACAATGATAGTTACGCTTACAAAATTGAATTATAGATAAGCAAACCATTGAATTCTCATAATATGTCCATAAAAGATAACATTTAATAAGATAGGTTAAACATAAATCAAATCCTTATACCGTAATTTTTATGTGCGTTTTTATTTTTTTCATCACCCTCCCAACAACATTATGAGCTACAAGTTATTTATTACAATCATGGGTTTTCCAATGCATCCTCATTCAAAAGAGTAAGCAATGGAACACAAAGCCAAAACGAGTTCCAACAACTTATTGTTTTAATTATAAACCAAGAAAAAAAAATGATAAAAGTAATATAATATTTTATAATTTGTATTGGTTCTTTTATGTTTTTTTTCATTTTCTACTTTAGAGCTTTATAACTTTAAATTTTTCAATCATTACAATATTAAATAACACTTTAAATGTTATCCATTTTTTGAACACCTAGGTACACATTATAATCTTTCATGATGGAGAGTAACAAGAAGTGATATTCCAATCTTAATCCTTATCCGCTTAGTGACCTCAAATAAATCTACATATACAAGTCGCTTTAATAATATCAGTTGCAATGTTGAAAGTCATAATATTTTATGGATTATGAAACTATCTACAATATTTTGAGAACTTTTTATTTCTTTATATTTTATTAAGATATAATTCACATTGATATAAAAAAGATAAACCATAAACAAAGTTAGGATCGATGGGATCGTAGGATCGAACTATGGATTTAGAGTGCAGATCGTAGGATCGTGCAATGGAATCGTGATCCTTTGACGATCCTACATGGCTCCGATCCTACCTGCGATCTGGATCGTAACTATGAACTTGGATCGTAAAATCGTAGGATTCGGGGATCGAATCGCGATTCTGTGAACATTGTTTTACCACATATGGAGTTCCATGAGTTATAAACCCTTATATTATATGTTAAATTTTTTATCATCTTTTATTAGATGATTATTCCCCTTTTGTTTACTATATTATGCAACTTACATTTAAGATTTACTATCCTAATATTATGTACATTTTATGTTGTATCTTTACAACTCCCAAGGTTTAATCAACAAATCCTTTAGTGTTAAAATCCTATTTATTTATAGTTTTGTCACATTACTTAATGTGAAGATCCTTACTTATTTTAATTCCATTAAAACCACCGTTATACCATATAATTGTTATAACATTTATAACATAGTAGACCATAGTCTAAAATTCATTTTCCAACTCTTATTAATATTTCGGTACAGCCCTTGAAATTATTTAAATTCTATTTTGACCACATGAGCATTATGTAATGTTATACCATATACTAATATCATATATTATGATATTTTTATTCCCTTTAATTCATAACCTATAGTTTTTATACAAAACTATTATATATTGCCGCATAGGCACATATATAAACCTTATTCTTTTCTATAAACCATAGTTTCCTTTATTTACAAAATCACCCCATTATTTATACCATGTTATATATACCATTTAATATAACATTTCTAACTTATAAAAAGGGGTATAACCTATGGTAATATTTTGTAAAGTTCCGAACAGGCCATATATGTTCTATAATTGCCATTTGGCCCAATTTATAACATATAGTTTAATAATTCATTAAAACTATTATTATACATATATCTCAATAAATTCTCTTTATATAATTCTAAAAATCACCAAATTTACCAAAGGGTTATAATTACCTTATTAACCCATATACTTTCGGTATTTACTATACCACCCATATATTTGTCCAAAGTGTCATAATGACATAATAACTATATATTATACATATATAGTTTATTTTAATTCCAAAAAAATCAACCCAATAAATTCCTAAAAATTCCTAATAGCCCATGGGTGTTTATAATACCATTATACACCCTTTATTTTCGGTAATAACATATATACCACATATGTTATAATTGTTACAATTAAGTACATAACTTATTATAAACCTTAAATAAGTTATCTAGCTTATTTAATTTGGTCAAACCTACCATATGGTCAAGGTTGACCACCTTAATACTTCCTTGACCATTAATCCCCATATATTACGGTTTATACCCATATCTTTTCAGAAATTACCATTTAACCCCAAAACTTTATATAATCTTATAATTTTTATATAAAGTTATTTAAACCTCTAATTTTCGGCTTTATTAATATATAGCCCCCAAATTTGATTTATTTACACTATAACCCCAAAATAATTGCGTAATGCATATTTATATTTAGCACCTAAACTTAATTAAAAGCTTATAAATGCATAAATAAAATGGCCTAAAGTACATGGCCTTATTACAAACATTGGCTTATAAAATAAATTACACATAAATGCCCAAAAGTACTATAAACTCTCGGCCCTTACCATATATTTTCTTTATTTACCAATTTTCCACATAATGTCTTAAATTTGACAATTATGCTTATTAATTAGTTATATAATTTATTAAACCATTCCTTAACCACCTAAGGTCAAAATAAGACCTTAATTAACCATTCACTCACGGCACAATATATATACATATGTATAAACACATATTAATATACCAAGTGAAGGTTTTAAGTGATTTATACCTTGTTTTTGCCTAGTTTAAGCCTTGTTTGGCCACTCCCAGCTTAGGATAAAATTTCCACAGCATTATTTACATGTTTTCAAACAGAAATTATGGCATGATTAGTCTCCAAGCAAGATCTAACCATAAGAAGTGTTTAATGTCAATTTTCAAGGTAAAATTTACCTCAAAATGCCAAGGTAAATAAGGTTGGTCACGGCCTGTTTTTACAGTAGGCAAAGAGTGTTAAAAGAGCTACTAAACCAAGCTTTAAACTGGTATAACTCAGATTAGATGATGGCTAATCTTTACCTTGTTTAAAATGCCTAAAATGGTGTTTTAGGCTTGGATCTGGTTATACTTCGAAGCTCTTGATGTACCAACTGACTAAGTATGTTAAGATGAAGATTATAAGCTTAGAAACAAAGTTTCACAGCCGAATTTGAAGGGAATCAAAAGATATGTGCTTAAAGCACATTTTTACCTTAAGGATGATTTTTTTGTGTTCTTAGCTCCAAGACCCTTACCAACGAATTTGAACTCTTACTCTAACATCCACACACTTAGATTGAGCCATGGGAAGAGTATAGAAGTTAGCTCATACATCCACACACTTAGAAGGAAGGAGCAAGGAGTCATTGGAGACAAGAGATAAGGGAGGGATAATGAAGAAAATAAGGAAAAGGTAAGTAAGTATTATTTCTTTCTTATTAATGAAAAGTAACACTCCACTAAGTCTCCTTTTGTCAATAATTCAGTTCCATCAGGCTCCCCCTGCCTTGTGGCTGCCGACTCAATGGAATCCAAGGGGTCAACTTTGACCTCTTGACCATTCTTGGTCAACGTTGACTTAAACGGGCCCCCCTTTTAGGGTTTTATTAATATTTTATTATTAAATTTGTAAAAATTTGTAAATTTCTGGAATTAAATTCCTAATATGTTATAATATGATATATTTGCATATTTATAGGTAATTATAACCTTTAAGCCCATTTAAAAGCCAATTTAAAAGGCAATTACACAAAACGTGCTTTAAGGAATTTTAGTGCACATTTTGAGTCGCAGGGTGTTTCTGAGCTCTGTTTTCTTTGAGAATTGTTTTTTTGTGTTCCTTACATGATATTTGATCATGGTATCCAATTTTATATCATTTAGAGGTCATTAGACCTTTAAGGTTCCCTTAGAGCATATTTTTGCCCTACTTGACCTTGAAGCATGAAAATGCTTGTTCTTTGTGTTGGAGTGTAGTCCAACAATTGTAATATGTTTAGTAAATTGTTAATAAGCTTAGGACAAATGTTTAGGTCCTAAGTAGTTCATTTGGGTATTTATTTACCCTAAACAGTCAAAGGGTGCGAAGTCTTGCTTTGTGTTGACCACTGTTGTTCTCAGTTGACTTTTAAGGCACATTTAGGCCTTAGTCAATGTGATTAGATGTTTAATCCATCTTAGATCATTAGTAGATCATTTAATTGAGTTTTTAAGGTTAGGGGTATTTCATTTTATTTTTTTTGTCCTTTTGCTAATAAGGAAAGAATTAAGAGGGTGTGAGAGAGGGAAGAGATCGCCTGCCCCCCACACACACAACTGATTTTGCATTTTTATTTCAATAGTGGACACACTAATTTTGTTTATTTACACTCTCACCCACACAACTTCCCGTTTTTGACAGTTTTTACTATTTTCTTGTTTATTTGATTTTATTGGTTCCAGACCCTCATTAATGTTTATTAATGACTATTTGGTTGACCAAATTGTTACGAGTCTATTTAACCCGCTTAAAGTTGCGTTTTCCCGGTTTCCTCTCGAAAACACGCTTTAAGGTTCGTTTGGGGTTTTAATCCATTTTATGGATCCGTTTTCTTCGGGAGTTGTTCCCATATATTATTTAGGTCTTATTAAGCCCTTAGAATCCATATAATACGCTAACCGAGGTCTCATACCTCCTATGGTTATTTAACGCTTATTTAGCGTTTTTTCGCTTTTTAAGCGTTTATTCATTTCCTTTGGATTTATTTCCCTTTCCAATATTACTTAGGCGTTATTAGGCCCTTAAGTACATATTAGAATTATTTTAATCGCTATATTTAAGTTCAGGGTATTTCAATCTACCCCCCTTAAGAAACTTTGTCCTCAAAGTTGCTCAAGGTTATAGGATTACTACATTTACTCATTCCTACATGTCTAATACCAAAATCGTACATTCCTCCTCCTTACAAATCCCAAATCCGTTACTCAAGGTTCCTCCATACCATACCATACTAATGTACGATAATTACTCCCATCCGCATTACTACCAACCATCCGGTTCTTTATTACAAACTTTATACATACATGCAGTGCAAATCTATCCCCAAGCAATGCAATACACATTACAATCCCGCAGGCACTCAAGTCATCTCGACACAGGACTCCTCTATGTCCCGCTGCCCATGGAATAACACAACATGATACACTACCACCGTTCTCCGGTATAAAGTCCAACAAATCCTCATTCTCCAGTCTAAGGGAAATCCTTTTACGACTACCATTAGAAATCTTCCTAAAACACACAACTCCAAATTCCAATTTATATTCATTACTTCTATCCTATGTGTGATTCTTGTGACCACTTAAGGGGAGCTTCAAGAATCATTCGACCCTGATGTGATCAGCATCAGTGTTGAACTATCTTTCCACCCCAATTTGTGTTCGGTTTCCCTTGATCCGATCAGGATCAAGTTCAACTTCCCACATCAGTTCAAACAAACAAATAATTCAATTATTTGCATTTTATATCTTTTTACTCTCTCCTAGTCATAATTACAAATTCATACAACTCCAAGGGATAGAATTTAGTCCATCCATCATCTTCACTCTACTTCCCAAATACTTTACTCTGAGATTCAATACCTAAGTGCTCATTTCATCAACCTTCGCCACTTTCATCCATTACTCTCCAACATCTCAAATAATCTAACTAAGAATACAATACTTATGAAGTTCAGTCATCCACAATTTACTTCAAATACTTACCTATGAATACCTTACTCATGGACTTTGTTGGAACCCAAGGTTTTGCTGATAATGGCAACAGAGTAAGTCTGGTGACAGAAGAAGTATCACTGATAATAGCATCGGAGCAAGTCTGGGCGACGAAGGAGTCCGACTGCGGAAGGAGTCGTTCTGCGACATAATATTCTCCTGGAACGTTCTAGAAGTTAAGGCGCGCCTCTACTGTTAAACGTGGAGAAAAACATGGAAAAAAACGTCACACACGTTCGCCTATGATCAGGCCCGAAAATCAAGGCGGTCAAAGGTATAGAGCGCCAGAACGTGTCCCTCTGCAGAGTAGTTGCGACAATTTCAGAGTATGTTTGACCAAGAGGACGTGGAGCACCATCCTGAACGTTATGGCTACTAAATAGGAGCAATTACTTCGGGTTATCACTATATAAGCAGGGAGAAGTCATTTGTAATAGTTGGAGCTCTTCACTTCCATATTTCTAGAGAGAGAGTCATCTTGAGAGAGATATCATTTTCAAGAGATTCTAGTGAGACTTAGTCAATCAGCTTAGGTATTTATTACCTATAGAGCACACTAAACACTCCCCTTTACTCCTTGTTACGCATTGATCAAAGCCGAGAGTAGAGCGAGTGTTGGATGAGACAGAGTACCTCTGTCGAATCCCAAGATAGGAAGCTAGGTTGTAATTCACATTGAATTTCAATATAAGCAGAATCCTATCTTGTTAAATATATACAAACGCTTCCGCATTATCTCCTTGGCAAATACTTGTCTCAAAGTAGGGTTGGTCTGAGACTAACACCTCAGACCTACTCGGTCAGCACCCCGATCCCATCAAGTGGTATCAGAGCCTGTGTTGGCTGACAAATCTCTCAAGATGGAAGATCTTATCGACTTAGAGGAGCCCGAGTCATGCACCACCAGTATGACGTGCTTGATGGCTCACAATGGTAAGAAAACCGCTCATGATCAGGTAAGTGAGACTCCCTCTGCAATGAAAATTTGCGGATATTTTGGTTATGATGGTCATACGGACTATTCTTGTAATAAACTTCATGATTTATCATTTAATATATCTTGTGTGTCTGCATTATCAAAGCTCGTGATCTTTACTATAATAGTTCTTCATCATTGTTGAAGAGGGGACCCAAGTATACCTGGGTTCCCAAAACTAACTAGTAGCTTTTTGCAGACAGAGTGGCTCGGAACAATGACTCTTGGTTTCTGGATAGTGGTTGTTCAAGATATATGATAGGAAACCAAGTTGAGTTTACGACTCACTCTGACCATCAAGGGGAAAGGTTACTTTTAGAGACATCATGCACATAAAAATCATAAGAATTGGCTCCATTGGTAACCCCTCTTAATTTAAAGTTCACAATGTTTACTTAATTGGTATTTTAGGACATAGTCTCTCTAGTGTCTCTCAAATTTGTGATTTCTCCAATCTTATCTTATTATCTACGGACAATATGGTTTATGACTCTAACAATGGTGATCTTAAGGCTATATGGCAGTGTGATGATAGGGATTTTCGCTATATATATGAGAATCATGTGCAGAAAGCAAGCAGACTCCGTCTGTGAATCATGTGCCGAAGCAGGCAGACTCTCTCTGCAAATCTTGTGTAGAAAGCAAGCAGACTCGCTCCAGCTTCAATTACTTTGAAGACTACGGTATTTCTGATCAAAATGTTACCATTATGTATGATAATACCAGCTAAGGTCGTCAAGTTCTCTAAATTCCATGCTCGCACTAAATTTATATACTTGAGTTCTCATTTGTTACGAGATCATGTGGAGATGAACTTAATCTAATTAAACTAAGTTTCCACAGACCCTAGCTTGCTGATATCATCACCAAGGCATCACACATGGTTGCATTTGAGATTTTTTCGTACACACCAAGGCATGACTCGTTCTAACTGAGGGTGGTTGTATCTCCTCTCCCTCTTGGAGATAGAGTCTGGGTACTCAGGTATAGTCTCTCTGGCACCATACTCTCCTTGGTTAAGTAGTTCAACTAAACTTTGTCTACAAATGTTTTTTGAAAACCCGCCAAGTTTTTCTTTACCAATTCGACCAAAGCACCCACATCAACCATCCCACAACCACAAAGCTTATATTCTCCTAACCCTCAAACCACTCCTACTCACTCTCCCACTCAAAGCCGAAAACCTTCCAAACAACACTATTGTTGTCCCAACTCCCGAAACCATCACTAAGTCTCCCATGGCCGTCTCACCATACAAAAATCCCATCCACTTTGGGTCCATCATTACTAATTCCCAACTCACCCTACAGCCCTAGTCGATTACCCAACCTACCTTGCCCAAGCTCCACTACTATCTCAGCCGAAGCCCTTGCCACTCCTACCAAACCCACTACCACTACCACTGAAGCTAAACCACTACCTCTTACTACCTAAATCCATCACAACCCCTTCCCTTCATTCGACCAAGAAATACTGCTAGAGTCAATCTGCCAACAAATCGGTCTGGCAAAAATACCCACGTAGTTGAAGTGAATTTCCAAAAAAAAGGGAAGAAAAGAAAAAGAAAGAAGACAAAAATCCCATGAGAAGGAAAAACAAAGCAAATTACGACGTCTCTTCAACTTATATTCATTGAAGAAGACCTACTCTTGCTCCAGCCACCACTTCCAAGAGTGGAACTTGCGTGACTCTAGTTTGCGCTTTACAATAACGCTAGCTTGCACATATGGGTATGAATACTTTGACTAATATGCTTCACTACCACGGTTAGCCACATCTAGCACTCTCTTGAGATTCAAAATGAATGGGTCAATACCAAGATGCAGACCAAGTCCCTCACCCCATTTCCTAGCCTACACCCTTGACCATACTTTCAACCTATCTCAAACTTTGTTTATCTTGGCGATGTTTTTATCAAACTTTAGTAGACTTTGTTGGTTGACTATTTAGCCATCTGATTGCTTCTGGATGTCAGGAAGACTCGCCCTGTGTTTGCCAGATGATGTCAAAAAAGGGGAAAGCGGTGAATCCCATTCTTAGGAAGACGAATTAATGTTTTTGGTGGTAGGAAGACTTAAATTGCACTTATGGATTTTGCCCTGCTTGATGGTCAAGTAGACTGTTTCTGTTTAAGCTTAGTTTAATTCTATTATGCTCTTCTCTTACTAGTCTTGTCTTAAATGGCGTGCTCAAATTAGGGGGAATATTGGACTAAGGGGGAATCAGTCAAATGACGTTGGTTCTTCCAAGCTTGTTTGCTTGTATGTCTTTTTTGCAGGTTAACTCTTGCTACGGGATTCACTCGAGTGATTTTTGGCATCATCAGCAAAAAGGGGGAAAATGTATGAAGATATTAGAGTTTTGCTGAAGATTGCCAAAGCAGATGCCAGCAAGAGTCGGTCCGAGATTGATGCAACGAAAAGAGACCATAAAAGAAAGTATGAGTTCGTGAACAGTAACTCCCACTGTAGAACAAGTCATCCAGAGCCTGCCCACAAGACAAAGAGTCTCGACAGACGTAGTTTGGTTGTCAACCAACTCGATCTATCAAGCGGTTTGCATTCATATCATCTTATAAATGACGCTCAACTTAAGGGGGAACTTTATCTCATTTGACTGAGTCGGTTCCCTTTGCCATCATCAGCAAAAAGGGGGAATTTGTTGGAACCCAAGGTTTTGCTGATAATGGCAACAGAGTAAGTCTGGTGACAGAAGAAGTATCACTGATAATAGCATCGAGCAAGTCTGGGCGATGAAGGAGTCCGACTGCGGAAGGAGTCGTTCTGCGACATAATATTCTCCTGGAACGTTCTAGAAGTTATAAAGCGCGCCTCTACTGTTAAACGTGGAGAAAAACATGGAAAAACCGTCACACACGTTCACCTATGATCAGGCCCGAAAATCAAGGCGGTCAAAGGTATAGAGCGCCAGAACGTGTCCCTCTGCAGAGTAGTTGCGACAATTTCAGAGTATGTTTAACCAAGAGGACGTGGAGCACCATCCTGAACGTTATGGCTACTAAATAGGAGCAGTTACTTCGGGTATTATCACTATATAAGCAGGGAGAAGTCATTTGTAATAGTTGGAGCTCTTCACTTCCATATTTCTAGAGAGAGAGAGTCATCTTGAGAGAGATATCATTTTCAAGAGATTCTAGTGAGACTTAGTCAATCAGCTTAGGTATTTATTACCTATAGAGCACACTAAACACTCCCCTTTACTCCTTGTTACGCATTGATCAAAGCCGAGAGTAGAGCGAGTGTTGGATGAGACAGAGTACCTCTGTCGAATCCCAAGATAGGAAGCTAGGTTGTAATTCACATTGAATTTCAATATAAGCAGAATCCTATCTTGTTAAATTATATACAAACGCTTCCGCATTATCTCCTTGGCAAATACTTGTCTCCAAGTAGGGTTGGTCTGAGACTAACACCTCAGACCTACTCGGTCAGCACCCCGATCCCATCAGACTTCCTTCATCAACTACTCTCAATAATTTCGTACTACTTCTTTAAGGGCTACAATACTTGTGGACTCATCCCTACTCATTCTCAATTCCTCACTACAATCACCTAGGAACTCAATTTCCCCTAGGTTCTACATCGGTTTTATACCGACTCATGCTATGGTATTTGCATCTCTCATGCCTAATTACCACAATTACAATATGAATGGATACGTATGTTTATATAACATAAGTACCAATCATCAATTCGATTCTCGTTTGTGCTATGCACATTATAGTTTATGTGTTTTATTCATGAAACTTACATTAAGCGGTTTTCGCTTTACCCCCTTAAAAGGGATTACGCCCACGTAATCTACCATATGTTATTATTTAACATTGGTTTACTAAGTTTGGGCATTCTGAAGCATTTTAGCTTCCCTACGGTTCATTATACAATGTACTCTGGTCAAGGGTTTAGTCCTTGCACACAAGAATTCCTATTAGAGTTTATTTAACTCCCAATTGATTCGGTTCTAGCCTATCAGGCTTCAAGGCATTAATAGCCATTCTATTATACTTACTAGGTACATTAAACTCTCTAAGCTAGGACCCACTAGCTTCTGCTGTGCGACCCTGATAATCTTACTACTTAATTGCTCTTTGGTTATTCCAAATGTGCTACTCATCGCCTTTTTATCCCTCTATTGTGGGAATACGGTTTATTAACAAGTGTGGTATTATTTTACCACTTTTGAACTCAATGAGTTTAAGATTTATAACCAGCTCTCTGACAATCTATTATGTATACTATTCGTACTCCCATGATTATTCACTAAGTTCCTCCGACTTATTGTCGGGCAAGGTTCAGTCACTACTTAGTTGTAGTGCTTCCTCTATTGTCAATAGCTTCTGAATATCCCAGTTCTTCTGGTTCAGTACAAGTGTTCTTTACTTGTATGACCTTGCATTTTCTATGCGTCGGTCCTAGTGACTCTCTTAGGTCTCCTTTCACCTTTTATTCCAACGGAATTCACATCTTGTGATTGCTAGTGTGCTTTACACTCTTCGTGCTTCTTTGGCCTTAGGCCGCACGGTTTGTTGCTAAGCTTGCTTAATTGGCTTATGCCATGTTTGTTGGTGAAAAGAAGTGTCTACTACGATTTACATTCTCCATATTCCTAGCTATCCCATTAGATCATTACTGCGCAAGTGCAATACCAAACTCTCAGTCATACAGAGTGCAGAGGCGTAAACGCTTGGCAGTAAGTCACTTATGTGATAGGAATGAATATTTCTGCCTGTCATCTCATACTTATACTTCGTGTCATTGTCTAACTACTTCCTCATAGCGGTCGCTTGTTGCGCACCGTATTCTTACTCATTATACACATCGTTCTTACGGTCTCCGTTACTGTGGTAGCTTATCTTTACTCATTGTCATTTTCATTGGCGTCATTTCCTTATGGTGTGAATACACTGAGGGTTTCCAATGTTTGTGTGTACGACGGTTGTCGCAGCAACCGCAATGTTACTATCTTCCCATGTGGAGGTGTTTTATTCCAATTTAGGTTTAATGTGTAGGTTAGCTTACCTCGCATTACTTTCTAATTTATGATACATTTACCAAGTGTCTTGGTTGACAATGGATGAAATAATTTACCGGGTTGTAAGCTCTCTTGAGCGTTGGTCATTCATGGTGTGCAATGTGCGTTCACATTGGTTGTCTTTGACATTAACTGTCTCCCTAGTGCTGAGCACTGGTTATAGGCTCCAGCTGTGCAGTTTTACTTTTGTATGTACATCACCGGGACATCCCATGAAACTTCAAGGGTCTTCTGGTCCCGTCCCCAACTGAGGTGTATTCTATCACTGTTAAGTGAAGGTTCTTGTTGACAAGGTTTACTCTGTTGGTATTCATTCAATGGTTCGCCATATTCTTGGTTGCGTATGGAGTATACTTGCTCCTTCGAGTCTTTATGCTCTTTAAGCATTGTGCTTTTACAGTCCACGACCTCTTGTAGGCGTAGTGGTTTGGAAATCTCATTTTGTTATTCGATTGTCTCTTGGCAATAACTACATGCGCAGGCTTGTCGTTATGGTAGATGGAAGCTTTTTCTAAGGGTTCACATCATCACCGCATTGGTGATCTTTGGTTAACAAGAGGTGTCTTCCCTCGGGTTTCTTGTAGTGTCCAAGTGTGGACTAGAACAGTGTACTATGCCTCTGTGCTACCATTGTGACAGAAAGCATGAAGGCAATTTAAAAGCTTTGTCAGCTATGCATAGAGTGATGCTCTAGTGACAGTGATATTGAGGTAGCCATTACTTCAAGTCACTCATTATGTTGAGCTCAAATTGGGTGGTTCAGTTGTCGATCTGTTTGTCGTATGACGCAATAACTCTTGCAAGTCTTGTTAGGAAATGGTGTGGGTTTTGCAACCGTTTAAGTTTACATACGTAGTTGGTTCATGGCTTCTGAGCCTTATTGCTATATGCTGCAAGCTATGCTCTTTGCAAGCTGCTTATACATGTTTCCACTCCTTGTATACCCCATATGTTGGAGGTATTACTAGGCTCCATGGCAAGTCGTGACATCACGCTTCCGTTCATAGGAGGCCCTTTAGGCAATCTGGTATTAATCTGTGCCTTCCTGCAGTTTAGGGTATTTCCTGTTAAGTGAAATCCCTTCGGTGTCCTAACCGAATGTTCGTTCTAGCTCTCGTGTTCTTGTCATGACGCTTGTTCGGCCGTTGTTAACTCAGACACCCTTCAAGGATCGCTCCTGGGTGTTGTTAGGCTACGCCGTTACATCCGGCTAATGTTCATGATATGATAAGTCTACTATACCGCCTTGTGGTATCGTATTTGAGTTATTCCCTTTAGGATTATAACGTCTCCCATTCTTGGGTAGACTGTTTATACTTGCTCCTAGTGCTTGAGTCTAGGTTTAATATCCTCTTCAACGATGGGTTATACCTTGTGGTAATCTTGTAATTGCTCTCGGGAGCTCTGTCCCGTTTGTTGTGCATCGTTGTGTTCACATTAGGCATTTGTCTTACGGTGTTTAGGTTGGGTATCTCTTCCAACTGTCATGTACATGCTTGAAGTCTTTGAGACATATCTAATGTCTATGCTTGCTAATCTGTGCGCTTTGCACTTCCTAATCCTCATTCCTTATCTTTAGATGGATTCTTGAGTACTTTATACTTATTCCTTAGCTGAGTTTCCTTCTCCTGGATCGCCTAAGGTGTCCAGTTGTTCTGATTTGAATTTACTCATGGTCCGTAGAACGGAGTTGACTACTTCCCGTGTTTCGTACACTACATGTATACATACGTGGGGTACCTTATTGATACGTTACCACTTACCCGACTATCTGTCAGGCCCGCAAGCTCCCTCGGGGTGCGGTCGTCCCACATCCCATATTTGGGTACACTCGTAGTGTTCGTCACACGCTTAGGTGAAGTATTCTATTGCCAACTCCTCTTGTTTCATTCTATGATACTCACCGTAATTCTATTGGTTTGGTTTTAAAATCCAAGGTTTAAAAAAAGTTTGTGGTTTTGGAAGAAAACTTGGTTTTGAAAAATAACAATTCGGTGTTAAAAGAGGTTCTTCATGGCATAGCCATGTTCGAAATCTTGACCAAGTCTAGCTTCCCGCTGACTGGTGTATCCTTTGTACAATGGTCAGGCCGTCAGGCCTTTCCAAGGTTCCATTCTTCCAGTTTTTAGGATGTGTGATCCTGTAGTTGTTCCATTATGACCATAGTACATTACTACGTACTTGTGGTGTGTTAGGGTTCCTCTACATGTTTCTGTCCTTACTGCACTTGTCGTGGCAAGTGCGTGGTACTGGTGGTTTTTGGGTAAACCAATACCGGTCACGGTGTGGTTTCCACTCGTATTTGGGTAGTCTTGTTGACTCTTCCCTTGATCTTATTGATCTATGTTTTGGATACTTGATCTTTTAAGTAGTTCCTCTATGATCTTGACATGACTGTCATTGATCGGGGTACTTCTCCAATCCTTGGAGATCCCTAATTATTTGTTCTGTGTTTTCCCTTGTTGCTCGTTCCCACACATTTGTTGTGGTTACTGAGCCTTCAGCTTGTTTAGGCACTACTTCTGTAGTCCTGTCGGATTATCCCGTGAATGTTCTCGTAGTTGTGTAAGCATACTGGCTAGGTATTGTAACCTCCTTGGCGTTGTAGTTTTGGAGTTAGCCACTCCCGACTATGTCCTTAGTCAGCTAGCATACCGTTAGTGGTGTTGTTTAGCTATTACTGTCCCGTAGACTTGTGTCACGGGTTTTATTACTGTTCCTTTTTCCGCTCCGTTGCTCGCTTAGTGCTTCTTTTCCTGCTGCTGGTTGGTTAGCCAGGTTCTGCGACTGCCAAGCAGGTCGCCCCATGTTGTTGCATGTTGTAGTCTCCTTATGGTTGGAGTTCTCATTCTACCGCCATTAAGTGCGAGTATTGTTGTTCAACCGGGATCCATTTCCGGGACTTCCATTTCTTGGAATCTACTGCATATCAGGTTCTTGTTTACTATACGGTGGTTTCACAACTGCCAGATCGGGTTCTCCCGAGTATGAGAGGACCTTCCTTCTCTCTGGCGTTCTTTCCCAAGTTATACAATGGGGATTGCGGTGGGCGGGACTGGTATTGTAGGTATCCGGTACACACCGGGAGTTCCTATCTAGCATATCTCTAATGCTATCACTCAGCCCTTAGCCCTAAGCTTCTAATTCCTAACACGGTATTTCCTAAACTCGGTATTTCCAGTCATCAGAGCGATACTTCGCTCTGATACCACTTTTTGTAACACCCCTACCGCTAATACTGTCATTACCGTCCAATCTCCTAGTACTTCCAGATTCACGCAGCGGATACATACTTACACAACGGTGGGTGATACATTGCTGTTAGCCACCCACATGACAACAAGGCTTACTACTATATACAGCATCTGTCTGATGGACCGGAATATCCGAGTACTACACAATTACAATACATACTTCAATTACCTACAAATACTACAATGCTCCATTTCATACAATGCTCCACAAGTTCAATACAATATACTACACCGAGTTTACTAAGATCCTTATACAAATACAATACCTCCTTCGATTTCATACATACTCATTGAGAGTCTACCATCTACCCATTCCTCACAATCTACTTACTTTCAATACTTATGGTGTACCCCCTTGGTACACTTCTACATCCAGGCCACAAGCCTTGTACAATTCACTACTAACTACATTCCACTCCTAGCTATCCAAACATAGTTGTCGGTCTTTAGTTGTAATCATAACAGCTCCGGGTACCTGCACACTAAAAATGGTGCCCCAAGGGGCTCAGCTTACGCTGAATATGATAACCGCATACCCCGCGTACTAGTGAGGGTACGCCGACCACTTGGTCGAATACATGCAGTTCATTTTATTCATACATACATGTATACATACTTTTATACAGAATACTACAATACTTTACGCAAGGAATACATACATACATTTCAATACATACAAGTAGTCCATACAAGCCAATTGATACTTACTTACCTTTCCTGAAATGTGCATACACAATACATACTCAATACATACACCATACATATTCCATACATACACAATACTTGTTAGCTCCTTTTTGTCCACCCGGGTTAATCGGGTGGAGATTACTCTTTTACTCGGGGAACCATTACTCATACATACCATACTTACTTTACTTACTTACTTACTCAAGTCAAGTCGTCGGGACCTCCGGCCCGGGGACTACTCTGTCCCACCACCGGGATTTACTTGGTTCACTAATCCAGGATGCTACCCATTTAAGGGGTTTGGGTCGTGGACCAGCTTAAGAACCAGGAATCGGATCCAACCTCTTGTGTCTCCTCATCCTCACGCGTGGCCGAAGCTATATCGAACTTCTACTCATTCCAATTTACTTAATACTTACGTTAGGAGTTAGGTAGTTAGGAATTAGTAGAAGTCACACATCCAAGCCACAATAATACAATACACACATACACATACATACAAGGTACAATACATTACACAAGTACAATACCAGGTACATACACACTTCATTCTCATTTATTCATTTCATGAATTATACAAACTATTGTTCAAGACAAATATATCAAGAACAATATAAACAAGCACAAGTAAGCGCAATAAAGTCTGATTCATGCATTTATCTTATTTAGGTGATCGAATAAGCACACAATTCGGGGTAACCAGATTAGGATACAGGGCATGAAGAAATCATACCTTTCACCGTTGATTTGGACTCACCGACTCCTCTTCGGTGTTCAACTATTTGAATCCTATCATTTACATACAGTTGGGTGGTTAATTATCCATAATTAACCGTACTCATTACTTTTCTAAAGTTTCCCAGTTTATACTTACTAATTCCTTATTATTCAAATACATTTACTTATGTTACTTACTTAAAATTATTTTCTAAACTTGTTTATGGCCTTAATGACTCTCAAGCATCATTAATTATGTCTTACTCATCTTATACTATCATTACCCATCCTTACCCATCCTTAGAATAGCTTTAAAATACATTCTGGAGTGATTTTAGGTTGGTCCGGGTTGTTGTCCGGGTTTACATACCCGGACCAACACGTTGGAACAATCCTCGGGTAAGTTTATTGTATGGTCCGGGTTTATACCCTACTCTACAAACCCGGACCACCTCTTTGTAATTGTTACAGGTGTGTTTTTCGTATGGTCCGGGTTTGTGTACTCCTTTGCAAACCCGGACCACTTGTTTTGATAAGTTACGGGTATGTTTTTGGGGTGGTCCGGGTTAGTATCTTGGTTTGTAAACCCGGACCACTCCTTCTGTATAACAGTCTGTCGAGTTTTTATGCTGGTCCGGGTTTGCGTACTGGTTTGCAAACTCGGACCAGTTACAGTTTTGTAAATTATATATGTTTTTGAACTTGTTTAAATTCTAACTTCTACCAACCTCTTCCCTAATATTCCTACATATTATCCAGGGTGTTTTGACCCTAATTAGGCAATCAAAACTAGCCTAATCCATCTCTATACCAATCTGTTACAAAACACCATTCACTGTCCAATTTTCTCCACTGTTACAGTTTCCTTCTTCCACAGATGCTACAGATTTTTCCTTTCTCCTTTACCATTCAATACTCCCTCTACCAATGTTCCTCCTAGCACTCTAATTACCTTATCTTACCACTCTAGTTCTCCCCATTACTTAAACCTTTCTCAATCTGTTTTCAACTACTTAAACTGCTCACATAAGCTTCCCAAATACACCTAGTCACCACCTAGGTTATCCTTTCTCCTTCCACATTTAAGTCCTCTAATTTCCATACAAATTTGGGCAGAGGTTCCCCTATATTTTTAACATTGCCCAAATACATTTTCAGCTCACACATTCATCCCAATGCCCATATCAAGTCACGCATCATTCTACACACTACACCACAATATTTTTCCTGCACATACACATACATTACCCAATGTTTTACCAAGCTTTTAATTTTCTTTTAAACCTTCGAAACTCTTACATTCTCTTCCTCATTATACTACAACATACTTATTATTCATTCCCATATACACTACTCATTTCCAATACTCAAAACTGTTACACTACACCATACAAATCTAGCTCGATGTAATGTATTTACCTTGTGATTTTAGTTCCTCTTTCTTTCTTCCCCTTCTATTCCTTTCTTCTTTCTTTTCCTTCATGTTCTCGGTTCCCAAATGGAGTCCACACTCCAATGCTACAGTCCATACCAATGCACAAATTCTAACTTAGCATTCATTCTTAACTAACCCTAGAATTTAGATGTTTTTAGGGTTTAGAAAGAACATTACCTTCCAACCAATGAGTGAGGTCCTTGGTTAGCAAGAGAGTGAGATTTCTAGCCCATGAGAGAAGCCAAAATCGGCTGGAATACAAGGAACAAGACAAGGGTTCAACATAAATTTCGTTTTGCCAACAAGGCTAGAAAAGGATGAGTTCTCAAGATTATTTTTACCTTAAAACATCAAGAAGGAGGAGGAGCTTCCAATGGTGGTCTCAAACCTTCAAATGGAGAATACCCATGGAGATGAAATGGGTGTTTTCGATGTTTGAAAGGAGGAAAGTGTTCTCCTTGATGAGAGGGTTCCATTGGTATAATTTTTGTGTGATTTGGAGTTAGTTTGGGTGCTCAACAATAGGAGAGAAGGAGAGAGTTGTGTGGGATGGCTCAAATCGCCATTGTAGTCGCCAGGAAGAAGAAGAGAAAAATAGAGAGGAGGGAGAGGGGCTGTACGTGAGTGAAGAAGAGAATGGAGGAGAGAGAGTGTATAAAGTAAAGTGAGGGGTTACTTTTTACCTTTTATTTCTTTTGTCCTTTTGCTAATAAGGAAAGAATTAAGAGGGTGTGAGAGAGGGAAGAGATCGGCTGCCCCCCACACACACAAACTGATTTTGCATTTTTATTTCAATAGTGGACACACTAATTTTGTTTATTTACACTCTCACCCCACAACTTCCCGTTTTTGACAGTTTTTACTATTTTCTCGTTTATTTGATTTTATTGGTTCCAGACCCTCATTAATGTTTATTAATGACTATTTGGTTGACCAAAATTGTTACGAGTCTATTTAACCCGCTTAAAGTCGTGTTTTCCCGGTTTCCTCGAAAAACGCGCTTTAAGGTTCGTTTGGGGTTTTAATCCATTTTATGGATCCGTTTTCTTCGGGAGTTGTTCCCATATATTATTTAGGTCTTATTAAGCCCTTAGAATCCATATAATACGCTAACCGAGGTCTCATACCTCCTATGGTTATTTAACGCTTATTTAGCGTTTTTCGCTTTTTAAGCGTTTATTCATTTCCTTTGGATTTATTTTTCCTTTCCAATATTACTTAGGCGTTATTAGGCCCTTAAGTACATATTAGAATTATTTTAATCGCTATATTTAAGTTCGGGGTATTTCACTCTCACTGTTGTGCAGGCTGTCTCTAGAGAACCAAGTGCTCATCACATGGTTCAAGTAGCTATATTCATAGACTCTCACCTCTAGCCTGAGTGTTCTTTGTCTATTAGAGACATGAGTGAAAACCGTGAGCAAATTAGTTCTAAGTTAGATTTTTCTATTTTCCTTTAATGTTTTTGCTGCCATTGACTATCTGTTTCTAAGTCAATCTTTTGATATAAATGAAATGCAACTGTTTCTTTGTCGACTTGAATGGTTAAACTTTTGTTACAAAATAATTTATTGTATCGGCTGCTTCTTCCTTAATTAAAAATTGTAAAATGATCAGAGATATTTAGTCCCATTCATTCCACTAATCCAATCTCCAAACGTGACACCTAAAAAGCCTACAAACATAGCCCACAAGACGTAGCACCTCATTTATTACCACTCACCGATCAGTCGTTGAGCATATCTTCAAGTATCTATAAATACTTGCTCAGTCCATTTACCACGCACGATCATTGCTTCACATCTCACAAAATGGCACAAACTCCTTAAAGCTCATCTATGAAATACCCCTAACATTATAAGATGTTAACTAATGGAAACAATTCCGTAATAAGTAAATTAAGGAACCTAAAAATAACTAAGGAGCCATATAACTCCTAAAATATTACATGTAACATATTAATACATGTGTTAAATACCACTAATGTCACTTCATAAACTATATAAACACTTTATATAGTCTAAACAATTATAAATCCAATATGTACTCTTGTATATGCATTTTAAGACCAAAATATTATAAGTCACTATGTGACACATAAAATATGGTCACATATACATATAGACACTATTTGTGTCACAATATTGGCTAATGACAAGAATTTAAATTCCCTCCAAAAAACATGTCTAGCCGACCACCTGCAATAGCAAAAGAAAGAAAACAAGCCAAGATTAGACAAGAGACTATAAGTAAACTAATAATAAAGTACAAAATAGTACAAGAAGACTCCTTACCTTTCCATACTCCCCATGCTTAATCCATGTCATATAGCAGCCCATCATTTCATTCTTTTCCCTCCTCCTGCAAACCACGACAATAGCTATATTTTAACACCAGAGCCGGTCCCTATTTTAACTAGACCTGACAATTTTGACCCAACCCAAAACCCAACCCGAACCCAACCCATACTTTTGCGGGTTAGAGTCATGATTATTGACCCATTTATTTTTTGGGTTGGGTTAGGGTAATAGGCTAATTTTGTGGGTTGGGTTAGGGTAAAGATCTAAAACCATGACCCAACCCGAAACCCGAAAATATATTTGATAATAAAAAAAATAAAAATATTAATTCACATATATGTATATATATTATTTTCAGATCAAATTACACCTTAGTCTTAAGCTTAAGTGCGGTTGGACTATCCAACCTTTAATAATATCACACAATCTTAACTAACCAGATGGCTCAACCAGCTGCATATCAAACAAAGGGCCCAACCAGACCTTAACATAATGTAGAAAACCCTAATGCTCTCATCTTCCAGACTTATATCCATCTTTATTCTCTACGCCGTTGTTAATGTCTATGTCGCTCTTCATCTCTGCCCAAGGTTTGTTTTTCTTATTCTCACTGCCATTACGTTCTTGAGAACATAGGTATGTTTAGATTATCTAGAATGGTGAACAAAAGTAGGAAATATATATTTTTTGTAAGTAGGATCTTGATTATAGACCTCTCAGTGAATTCTGAAGCCAGTAGTGTGGATAGCTTGCTGCATAAAAGTTCCTTAACTATGGGTAACGATTAAGTGATTATGATTGTACTTTTCTCAAGCATGAGCACTCGGTTTTTAAAGGCTTTGAGCACTCAGTTTTTAAATTATTTCTAACTTTAGAAGATTTATCTTTAGTGTATTTCTTTTATGTATAATGAAGATTTTCATTTTTGTTCCCTTTTTTTATTAAGGGCACTAGGATCATGTGCATATCTATATAGGATTCATCCCCAACAAAGGTAGAGCTCTAGGCTCACATGATAAAAATAAACTTACGGATAAAGTACGACTTATTCTTTTCATGGGAAATTTCCAAGTTCGAAGAACCATTTGTACACATAAGCCTCCCCACAGTACTCTAGATTCTTTGCATAACATGAAATTCATTTAAAGTTGGGTTGATCAAGCAAGATTACTTCTTTTCCTTTTGTTCCATCCAAATTTGTGTGCCAACTCGCACTGGATGTTTTTGGATTTTTTAATTAATTTCTACTCCTAATCCATCTAAATTATTTTATGCTTAAAAAATGGGTTGGGTGGGTTGGGTTAGGGTTGAAGGATTTCAAACGGGTTGGGTTAGGGTCATGATTCTCTTACCCATCCATTTTTGGGTTGGGTTGGGTTGATGATATTTTAAATGGGTTGGGTTAGGGTTGATGTCAACCCAACCCATCGACCCAAATTGCCAGGTCTAATTTTAACATCCCAGCCTTTCTTTTTCCTTGTCTACTGGTACAGAACCTTCCCTTTCATTTCTCTCGACTCAGACAAGCAACAAAGGTAATACTCTTCCTTTTACACTTTTCCTCCTTCCACCTGAGCTCTGCGTAATTTCCACCACTCCAATCCCAGCTCCCTCCCTTCTATTGCAGTGACTCAAATTCCCTGCTCACTATCGGTAACAACAGAGAGCAAACAACAGGATAAATCAACAAAAAAAACGGTAGGTACAACCCCTTCCTTCCTTATTTCTCTACCGTTCCAACTCCTTCCCAGCTCAGCCTTCTTCTTCTTCTTTCATGGTAGCTACAGCAGCACACCTAGTCCCTTCCATCCTCGGTTGAAACAACCATCAAAGAGCAGCCCAAACCAAGGCTAAAGAACCACCACGGGAACTTCAATGCACAACCGTAAGTTGCATCAGTTGAGGGGGGGGGGGATCCTCTTGATTTTAAACGGTAAGGAAACCATGTTAAGAACACACTCATCCTTGTCATATTAATGACCCAAAAGTACTAGTTCTTGACATTCCTTCTCCTGCTCCAGTCTCGACAGTAATAACAGAGCCAAAGCAACAACACTCAAAACACAAGCAGTAAACCAGTAAGAAAAGGAAGAAAAAAATGGAACTACCTCCTTCTTTTCTCCTCCATATGTGACTTAACACAGCAGCTTCTTCTTCCCTCTCATTTCGGTAACCTCCACATCCACATCTTTCACCTCCTTCATGGTTCGCAACAGCCAGCAACAGCACAAGTCAAAGAGGTAAGAACTCACCTCTTTTACTTTTTCCCTTCGGTTTCTACAGCTCCATTTCCCATCGATTTCCCTCCATTTTCTTCAAGGTTTAGAACTCCTTTTGAGGACTCCTAGGCCAGCTGAAGATGGTGCAAACTGTAAGGGAACTCTTTGAGCTTCAAAGCTTCATTCCAGCTCTTTCATGAGCTAAAAACCGCCACTCAAGACACACCAAGGAAAGGGTGTCGAAATGGGGTAAAATCTGGAATCTATCTAGTTGTTTAGACATTGTTTTCTTTCTAGTTTCTTGCTCAAAACTGAGCCAACTCTTCTTGTTTAATAGCTGCCGAAAACTGCCTCTAAACTCCAGCAGAAACCAAGGTAAGTGCTTAAAAACTATGCTTAAAAATCCATCTAAACTAGCTAGTTAGGAGAAGGTTTAATTCAGCTTCCTTTCTTGCATTATGGGAGACCGAGAGCATCCTCATTCACCCAGGGAACAACCGTAAGTTGAAGAGGGAATTTCAAAAAGGATAGCAAGTGTTAAAGAGGTAAGGAAGTGACTAAAACCTGAGGCTTATGTGTATAATCAAGCTGGAGTATCTACAGAATTTTAACCGTGGCTTATATACATATATATCAAGACTGAGAAGAGGCTTAAACAGTGGGTGAGGAGCTGTGGGATTGCCTTGGTGGTTTAAATTAAGGTAATGAAGTTTGGTACCTTCTCTTAATACCATTAAGACTTACTAGTTTTGGAAGCTGCATGGAAACCAGAAATCTCGAGCATTTATATGTGTTATTTGGAGTGATAACGTGTAGTAATTGTGGTATTATGTTTGGGGGTTATACTTAAGTATAAATGGCTTATCAAATTGTGTTTATAAGTTAAATGTGGAAGGGAATTGATTTTTAAGATTTTGTAAAAATCTATATAAAACCGTAAGTGTGTGTGGATATTTGAGACTTTACAATGTCACTTAGTGATTAAGAATATATTAGGTTTAGAGACATGTATTTAGGTTATATAACTATTGTTTTTTTAAGCCTTGGGTATTAATTATTAGATGGGGAAATTAATAATAGCCGAGAGCACAAGTATGTATATAGGTTGTTTAGATCCTAAAAAGGTGTAGAAAATTAAGGGGTGAGTACTTGATTAGTGAGATAAATTGTTAGTGGCTATTAATGTATATTTAACAAGATGTTAATGGAAAAAATGGCTTAAGAAAATAAGTTATAAGTGAGTAAACCGAGAGGGTAATTGTTTATGTATGTGCTATTTAAATCCTACACGTATGTAGAAAATAAATGACTAAATAGTTTATTTGGGAGACTAAGTACTAATGGCTTAATTAAGGCTATCTCATAAGTGATTAAGGAAAGAAAATGATTAAATAGTATTATTACAAATTCTGTAGAAAACCGTGGGTAATATGTGGGTTTGAGACATTGTAATGCCATTTGAAGATTTAGATTATATTATGAGTGAGGATATGTATTTAGGATATTTAATTATGGTTATTTAAGGCTTTAAATGTTAATCATTAAACTTTTGGGGTGAAATTATAATTTTGGAAATTATTGGTGTAAAGGGGTGAATTTAAGGGAAATATTCACCTAGGGGCTCTTGTTATGATTATGGATGAATTTAAGTGTAAACTAAATTAAACATAAGGTTAATATATAATTCAAATATGTTATAAACGCTATAAATACCATTTATAACCAAAAAAATTGTTATTGTGGTCAAAATGTAATTAAAAATATAATAGGGGTGTTTACCGTAAATAATAAAAGTTATGGGTCAAAGGGAGTGTTGGAGTGGTCAGCCTTGACCATAGGTGAGGTTTGACCAAGATTACTTGATGAGATTAATTAGTTGGAAATTTAATGAAGTATTAAGTTAAAATGTAAGCTTATAAAAGTAGTTGGGTTGTTTTAGTGATTTCCGAAAATTAGTGGGTTGTAATGGAATTATAAGAGCCTTAGGGGCTGCTTTAGGATTTTAGAGAAATTTTAGGTTAGCTTTGGTGATTAGATAAATTAAATAGTATAATATATAATTTAAATGTTATAATGTAACATTTATAAAATTTTAGGAGTTAATGTGCAAATAACCGAAAGTTAGGGGTGCAAAATGAATTTGAGATACTTATAGGGGTTGTACGCAATTTATAGGGAATTTAGAGGTTGGTTTGGTATTTTAAATAAATAGATTGTATAATATAAAGTTTAAGGATTAAATTGTAAGTTTATGGAATTAAGGTGGGTTAAAGTGTAAATGAAGAAAGTTGTGGGTAAAAGAAATAAGATGGTGGGAACTTGAGGGTTGTTCGGCTAAATACCATAAGTGATAGAAAACTATAGGTTAAAATTAAATAAGAGAATAAATATCACAACATATGATATTAGGGTGGTTTTATAATCATTGGAAAGTTTGTGTGGTAATTTTTATAAATTTCGAGACTATGGGGTATATGCGAGAATTAAAGGAAGTTTGGGTTGAATTTAATATAAGGTTAGAAATGTCATGAAGTGACGTTAGTATATAGTTGGTTGGGATTTAAATGGAGGCTGATAAGGAATTATGTGAATGTTAGTAGTTATATGGAATAATGAACTACTTGGAAATATAAGGGTTATTAAATAAAGGTTATAATATAAAGATACAAATTTATAACCTATGGGATAATACAATGTCATAGTGACACGTAAATATTAGCAAGATTAAGAGTTGCTGGGATTAATGAAGGAATTGTTATAAGAATTGGAGAATAAGTACTCACATAAATAATGAGATTTTATATAATTACAAGAGTTATAATGTAAGGCTAGAAACCTTACAAAATTGAGGGAAAAGATATAATGCACTTAAAACACTATAAGTGTCATTATCCTATACTAAGATTATATCCCTAGTGAATAAAGTGTGAGGAATAACACTTATAAATGTTAAAGCACTCTCACAAGGAATAATGAGTAATCCATATAGCAAAGGAGGATTATAATTCGTACTAACTAATACGAATGTATAAGACTAAATGAAGTGATTACATAATCACATGAGACCTTAATGGTAATGTGATATAAGGTGAGAATGGTTAAGGAGTTAAGGGATATATTATGGAGTGATTAAGGTTGAGTATTGTTGAGCTGAAGAATTAATACACACGATAATGATAGTGAAGTATGTATATAAAATGCTTATGATTATGTATAAGTATATGATACCTATGAACTAATAAAATAGGTAAGGAAAAGAATTTGGAATCCTAAGTGATAAATGAATGTAACATTAATGCTCTTATAAACAAATAGAGTATAGTTTAAAAATCTAATCCCGAACTTAACAATAACCCGGGAAAGGTAGTTAACTAACTATGGGTTAATTAACGGGAAGGGATTGGTAATAATCTGGAACATATAGTAGGACCCAATACATAAGTATTAATACTTAGAGTTACCTATTCTAGAGTACATTGAGGTAGAGGACCAGTAGGGGCAGCGGGATTGACGGTCGTGGGGTCGGCGTCTACTTCTCAGAGCTAGCGACTACTGGTGTACGGTATGTTGGATTGTGTGGTCTGAACCCCTAAGGGCTTCCTCGAGTTTGGACAAAATTGTGTGCTAAATGCTTAAGAAAAATATGCATGCTGAAATTTGTGTTATGTGATTTTTATATGCTCGACGACCAAGTGTTTTATTACGCGCGTATGTCTTTCAGACATTGTAATACTTTATATCACGCGACTACGATACGAGCAAGGATGGTGAAACACAACGAAGTACGACACTGTCGATAACTATTTTAATTACCGAAGACTTAAAACTTAGGAGAAAAGATTCGGTATTACCGATCTTAGAGCATTGACACAAAACATGAATATAACCTAGATTACTCCTAGGTATGTGTAAGACCTTACGAGGCATCGAATAAATAAAATATATTCTCCAAAGAACTCAAAACTAATAATGGTGAGTCGGTTAAAATGATTAACTATGGAGAAATGGTGGATGGTGTGGTGGTGTGGTGTATGTACGGGATATCCTGGTCTGCATCCGTTCCAGCAGGTTGCGCAGCGTGATCACCAGAGAGGATCCGAGTGTGGAACTTCTCGTTGTGGAGTTCCAATTGATCGTCTTAGATCAGTTGGCAGAGGGTGCTGCTGTTTGGCACACGGCTACGGCCATATGGACGTCTCTCTCTCTCTCTCTCTCTCTCTCTCGACACAGGGAAGCCCAATGGTTTCTGACCATTGGCATTAGGACTATTGTCCAATCAAAATAAAACTTGGTGAGGTTAATGGGAATTTGTCCATCTAACAAGACACCCACAAGATAATAAGAGTGTTGGTGGAAGCGGGGCTTCCAGTGATAGTAATGAACACGAGAGTGCGACTTTCGACTCGACGATTAAATCCTTGTATAAGGATTAAAGTAGATGATTTAATGTGTAGATGTTATATCTGTTTTGATGATCTATGATTATCTTGTATGAACTATTGGGTGTTTACATTTCAGCATTTACAACTTTTATTCCTACTTGTAAACCGGAACAGCATGTAAATTGGATGACATGTCAAGATGGCCAATTAATCTAAGTAACCTAAAGGGGTCTAAGATAACACAGTTTAACATACTCGGACAAGCGTTGAGCCCTCCATGGGCACCGACATTTTATTTGCAGGCGGCTGACGCCACGACGGAGCGCGGTTTGGGTTTTGGTTATTTTGATATGGAAATAGTTGTAGTTGAATTAAATGATAGCATTTTTGGGTTGCCATGAGCATTGGTGGCATTGTATTAAATATGCCCACTTTCGGTTGATGTAAATTTATACTTAGTTGCTCACTAGTTCCTAGGACGGTATTTGGATTCACTTTTGGGCGAATGGTGTGGAGAAATGTTGGTAAGCATTATGGTTGGATTAGTCTCGATCATCACGGCGGATGGTTGGCTAAGTCTTTGGAATGGTGGATGTGACACCCGCCTAGTTAGTGAGCGTTCCCGCTGTGATTATAGCGTCTTTAATTTCTGTTGCGATTACCCGGTAGTTACGGTGAGGATTAGGATTAATAGACGGGGGTGTTACAATCTAGCTCAAATGAGCAAACAGTCTAGTCCACGATTCGCAAGTTCATGTTCACCAAACATCCAAAGAAATACGTCGCCCAAAGCTATGTCCAACCAAACTCCGACTCACTTACAGCTTGGTCTGTCACCTCAAGTGTAACTCGATCACATACTCGTTCTTCACACTGCATGGAGTTCACCGTAGATTCTGATGAGTCAGACCTCTCCACCACAGCTGAATCACCCTTGTTCAAAGCCTTTTCGTAGGATGAACCATATGGCCTAGATGTCACCGAATGGGATACCCAAACACGTCACTCTATTTAGATTATCTCGATCATACTTGTAGTTTGTACTCTATGGAATGTTATGGCCTTTACAATACCTTAAGTTGTGTAGTTGCTCCTTATTTTTGCGGTATGACAAAGGGGGAAAGAAAGATATGTCCTTGTGGTGTGTTTATGACTATTTTCCTTGTGTTATGTAATATCTTAGTGAAGAACTTTCTACTATGGTTATAGTATAAATAAAAGTTGTTATCTTTTGTTGTTCAAATTAATCTTTCAACCTTTAACAAACTCAGGGGGAATCCTTCTTAGGGGGAATCTCTCAAATTTTCAAATTGCCAAGTACATATAATTTTGTATAGGTTGCCATCATCAAAAATGGAGAAATTGTTAAGTCAAGATCCTTTAGTTTTGATGATAGCAAACCTTGTATTGTCTATCTAATATGTTTGTCAAGCTTTAAGATTCAGATAGACAGGCAAAAGAGTGGCTTAGCACGCAAGGGTGCAAGCGCACTCAGTTCACGACATGTGTCCAACCAGTCGGGCAACTGTCCAGGAGAGCTCACGCTAGAACTTCTAGTACACACAAGAAGTCAGGCATCATACGACCACATCTCTTATGCTTAAAGGAGTAAATCAAAGACAAAGACTGCAAGAAGATCGACATATCCATACAGACTCACATATCCACACAATCAACTAGCACACGACAAGAACATAACTCATTAATGTGCAAGAGAACAAGATAAGTAAAGGGCTATTAATCAGAAGGATTACATAGCCATAATGATATCTAAAGAGAGCATTTATGAGCATTAATGAGCCATACAAGATCAAACAAGTGGGGCACACAAGTGGTTCTCGACCAATCGAGAGAGTTGCCGCCGACGTGTCCAACCACAAGGCGACACGTGTTCTAAACGACTCCAGATCAAGTTGAAGACTCTCTACAAGTCTAGTGTGGTTGTTGTGTGAAATGCAGGAGCTGTAGTTAGCTCCTAGAGTCTAGGAGTTTATAGGACGGTAGTTACACCTTAACTAAACCGTATATATACTTGCATTTATTTCATATGTAAAAATGCTGGCACAAGAGAGAAAAGATTGAGATAACCAGAGCAAGTGTAGGTTAGACTTAAGTGTGTGTGAGTGCTAGGGAGTTGGTGAGCGGGTTAGGACTGGAGTGGAGTGATGACACTTTGTATTTGGTAGACTGATCAGTCGGGGAGCAGTTGGGGAACCGTAGGCCGGCTATCAGGAGAGGGTAAAAGACTTTGGGATAAAGTCCTAAACTGTCCCGGAGTCCGTGTGTAGGGCAAGAGAGATTGAGTGAATTTCTGTGAGTAAATTCTCAATCGAAATGGAGTTTCCAGTTTAAGTTTATCTCGTGTCTTTCCTTAACTATCAAAGTTTATTCGAGTCAATGATACGTCCACGATCGATCGGGGACGCATCAGGAACGCTAGCTAGTTTCAGTAAGCATCAACAAATAATGGGGGATGGAATTGTAAAAAATAAGAAGGTGCTAGATTAGTACCAGTGTTTATCAAATAGTCCTTCAACTCCATGTTTTTGAATCTTGCATTAAAGTTTGAAGCAATGTGTCGGATACAGTAGTAGTGGTAGCCAAGCAGTGGTCGACAATATACCTCCTTCTGCATTGTCTTGATGATTCCTTGACAACGATCGGATATGATAGAAACACCACTTCGTAAGCCAACTACATGACCACGTACATGGTACATGAAGTACTGCCACGCTTCATTGGTTTCCCCTTCGACTATTGCAAATGCAACTGGGATAACTTTGTTATTACCATCTTGAGCGCATGCTACTAACAATTTACCCTTAAATTTACCATGCAGGTGGGTACCATCTACTTGAAGCAGGGGCTTAAAATAACGAAAAGCTGGAATGCATGGTCCGAATGCCCAAAAACAATGAACAAACCTCCTAATCGTGACACCATTTTCATCCGTCTCCACACTAGACTTCATGTCCACCACGGTGTTAGGCACAAAATTTTGCATTGCAAGAAGGTACCTGGGTAACTAAAATAAAATTTAGTCCTTCCAATTTCCGTAAATTTGCTCGATTGCCTCACACTTGACTAGCCAAGCCTTTCTATACGATATTTGCCTGCTGAACTCGTTCTGCATGAGCTATATCACGTTCTTGATGCTTATGGTCGGATCTGTTTGATAGTGTAACACCCCAATTTTCAGACCTATTTTTTTTTGTACAGCACAACGGAAGACTTACTACAAACTCAACCCGGGTGCTACCGCCACACTCACTAACTAGTGAGTGCTAAGGCTATAAGTACTATTATCTCTTCCCAAAGTAAGTTATACTTTTAAACCTTTATATATTCAGAATATAACCACAACTTATACAAACTTACATCAACACTGTTAGCTTATACAAAACTGTTTAACCCTAATACATGAGTACTTTATGGGAATGTTTACACGCCCTATAACTTCTGATCCTAGTCCCCTTTAGCTCCACACTCTTGTGCAACTTCATGATTAGAGAGAAACACCATCTTTTCCTGTACCTGTGGTCAGTCATACAATCACAGAGAAAAGACCACAGGGCATAACGCCAAAATCAGCAACGCTGAGTAACTCCCATCACAACATGTGAAATACATTTTACCTTGTAAAACTCCAAGAATACATAATCATAACAACAAAGGTAGTGGAGCAATACAACCATGACAATAGGATAATAGCGTAGCAAAACCACAATAGGGTTAACACATAAAACCACAAATTAGCACCACCTGTTGCTTACCTTAACATAAGGTGCATAAATGATCATTTAAACATATTACCAAGTATCATTCATCAAAATAATCAATATCAATCAGCAGGCAATATAGCCAATGTCAAGATCCACTGAGTATAACATTCAACACCATGATACAATTTCCACATGTCCTCGGGCAATCGGTCTTTCGACATAGAGCACTAACACTCTCGACCCCTCGGATAATTCACCTCACCCCATGTCCTTAAGTGTGCACACCCCCTATGAATCATCAGTCCATAGAGTAGATCATGATGGCTTAGCTCCAATACATTGGTAGGAGCAAATAATAAAAGACCCCAATACATTGGTAGGGGCAGTCTCAGTAAACTCCAATACATTGGTAGGAGTAACATTTCATAAACACATTACCACTTGGCTTAGGCACAACCTTGCCTTACCCCTCACTTTAATATACATAAACACAAGATAAATCAACACATGAAGTCAATATAAGCACCATAGTAACCGCTGGATAGAAATAGCATCACAACAGTAAACATTATTATCCACGGTAAACACCTGTACATTTAAGTACATCTCAACAGGAGCACTAAATTCATCAAGCCAGGTAATCATCTAGCTTCACTCAACCAATATAAACCACGATGGTCTTTATGACACAAGAAAATCAATCCACACACAAACACACCCTTCTCGGTCAAACATAACAACAATGATAAATAGTTATAGTTTTACAGTCAATTTCCAAGGTAACTAATCAACAGTCACTTTAACAAATGGTTGGGCACTTCCTTGCCTCACCCCACACTTCCATATCAGCATAGCACAAGTTATAGCATCACCAAGATCAATATAACCAGACATAGCAATTGTTGGACAGAAATAACATAAGACAACATTTACAATTTACCATTGTAACAATTTGTGCACTTTTGTGCATCCAAGCATTTTCGCTAAGGTTCACTTGAACCAAGCTATCAACCAGCTTCTTATAATCAATATAAACTTAATTAATCTCTAATACACAGAAAAACCAACTCATATAAACATTCCCACACTTGACTGTACAAACAACAACAGTGACAATGACAATTTACAACCATTGTAACAATTCGTGCACTTATGTGCATCCAACAAATTTTACTGAGGTTAACTTGAACTAAGCTGTTAAACAGCTTCATATAATTAACATAACACCCAATGATCTCTAAAACACAGAAGATTCAACTCATACAAATACCTTTACACTTTACTGTACAAAACAACAACGATAACGATAACAATGACAATTTACAGTCAATTTCTTAGGTGATTTACCTATGGTTTTTAGCCATCCTTTCTTCCCTTTTATACTCACCTAATATATGTTAATGAACCACCTTTTAATCAAGGCTAACATACACCAAGCTACTGATCCAAACAGCAATAAAACTATCCATTGTTTTTTAACAACAATCTTGTACTTTAACAACTTTCCATTTTACATTTTGTGTAACCATGTCGTCTAACTTAGTTTACCTTAGCTAAGTGGTCACATAACCTTATTTAGACTATATGAACCTCATTTATTCACTAAATTCAGAAGAAAACAATTCCCACCACCACCATTCATTTCGGTTACAACAACAACAACAATAACTTTTACATTTTGGACAGCTTTGTACATCTTAGCATATTTTACTCAGCAATTCCACTCAAAACACAGAAAAAAACAACTTAAAACTCTGTTATACAGAACTGTATACAGCAGTAGTTTTAGAGCACATCTTGTCATTAAACTTGTTCTAACATGTCTAGCTTACTTCATTTGCATAGCCACGAATTTTGCTAGTTAAATAAGAGATTTAAAGCTCTAAGAATCAGCTAGTTCAGGTTCATTCAACCAAGGAAATACAACAATAAATCTGTTCCCTTTAAGACTGCAAAAACAGCATCATGGAAAAAAACAGATTTTGAAAGCTTGTTGTTCAAGGTAGTTACCTGATTTCCTCTTGTCATTTCCTTGCTAAACTCTCTAAGACGTTACAGCCAAAGATCCCACCTTCTTCCTCTTTAATTTCCTCAGCTCCTAATCTGGTTTCCTTCGCTTGCGCTCAACAACAACAGCACCTAACTCTCGATTTTGAAGTACTGCTGCTATCGGTTTCTTACTAATCTAATTGCTATGTTTTTCTTTCCCCCTTCTCTCGTTTTTTTTCTTAATCTAACTACTATATATATATTTTTTTTATTCACGGTTGATACCCCCGCTCTCGTTTTCCTTTTATACTAATCTACTCTACCACTTTTTTTTTTTAGCCGCCTCATATGTAATGGGATGAGGTCGTTCACAATTGCCGACACCAACTAGACTACTCTAAACGATAATTCCTACAGCCAAGTGAATTCCTAACATGTTGACACCTCTTAAACATGTCGTGGTGTCCTCTTCCCATTAATTTAATTTTGTTGGCTACTCTTAATTTAGGATAGCAAAGATAATCATTGCTGGTGGGATAGATATAAGTACGAGATTGAAAATCAGTAAATAAGACCGGTCACATCTAGGTATATTTATGCCATGCAATCATCATCTTTCGATTCTTATCCCATTGTAACCGATATTCTATGGTATAATCTAATCAATACCAATACTATGGTAATGGTGCGCCGACTATATCTAAAAACAATTGATTAGTTATCTTACATAATCTAATACCACTATTATGTCAAAAAAATAAACTAGTTAATTATATATATATATAACCGGTAATATAAACTTAGCTCGTCATTGTAATAATGACGCATTTAACATAACAGTCGGTAATATAAATTTAACATGCCACTGCAACAATGATACATTTTACAGTCGGTCACTTTACCAATAAGCAGGGATTATAATAATAATGGATAAGACTAAAATAATTAGGCAAGCTATATACATATACACAAGTAACGTACATATATATATGCGATCCAGGCAACATAAGTATACAACGATTTCGTAGGCAATATATTTATATATATATTTAAGCGATTCAGCTAATACATATATACAAGCGATTCGTACCCATATTTATATTAACAATTTAGTAAGTAATGTATATATATACACACGATTTGGTACGTACTGTATGCATATATATATAATAGTTTAGTAATGTAATGTATACATATATATACAGATGGTTTCGTAAGCAATATATACATATATATATATATATAAACAGTTTAATAATGTACTGTGCTAGCAAGTTTACTTCTTAAAATCTGTAGCTGTTATAATACATGTATACATGTCTACAATTTTCACACATAAAATAACAAGGAAGGTATATTTTGTAACTAGGATTTTCCAGGGTGTTTCAGATAGAATGGAGGATAAATGAAGCGATAAAATGATACTTAAGCTGACGATGATCTTGACTATCCATATTAGGGTGACATGTGTGAGCAACATATTTTTTTAACTTCCACTCCAATGTGTATTTGGAGGCCACAACACGTAGATAAAACGGACAGTTACCTTGTTCGCTCTTACAACTTATGCAGAAAATATTACTCGAACTTTTTACCGAGGTGAAATCCAAATTTTTACGGATGTGGTACTGGCACACTGCAGTCACAAGCTCTTCTTTAGACACAAACAACTGATTTTCAATCAATTCTTGACCCGCGCTCCAGTAAGGTATATGTTGGACTGCATACTATTCACAGCATTCCAATCGATATTGCTCATGAATGACGGAACCTGTGTTTGGGCATTTAATGAACTAGCACCCATGAATGATTGTGACGAACCAGCACCGCAGTGTGGGTTAGATGGACCGGTGCCATCATGCACAATATCTGGCTCGTCTAGAAGATTTTCTGGCTCTAGATCCAGATCCTCGAGATCTTCTTCCTCTAGGGCTTCATCAGGTTTGTAAGAGTTATCATCTTCATCATTTGAGGGTAAATTCTGACGATTAAGATCCATGAGATAAAATGAATGGTAATTCATTCTTTGAATGTATTTTTGATATCAGCAACAAATGTAAAAGTTGTTTAGAGGGAGGAAAGATATGAAGTAGAATTAGTGGAGTGATAATGGTGGTTTGAATAACACTGAGATTGTACATGGTTAGGGAGGAAACTACGCAATGGATAACCACTGGAGATTATGTTGATCTATATATAGGCAAGCTAGCCGAACAGGAAACTGCAAAGAAGCTGCATTTGGCAAATGTAGCTCTTTGCACTCTCCTGTTAGAAAGAACCCCATTAGGAAACGCAGTTCTTTGACAAAAAACAGTAAAAAGAGCCTGGCAAGGTCATACTCTTATTATAGTTTGCCACGTCTATGTATATGTGCACTAGACTGACACCACATAGCAAAAGAACCGCATTAGGCAATCACAGTTCTTTGCACTCACATGTGTACAGACCAAAAACAGTAAAAAGAGAACAGTTCTGCCACGCTTGTCATTATGTGTACTAGACGGACACCACATAGAAAAAAGAACCGCATTAGACAAACACAATTCTTTGCACTCACATGTATACAGGGATATTGAATATGGTAGGAAGTGGCGTTTCACTGGTGTTGTTTTGTGAAGTGGAAGAGGCCAGTTTGTAATATATGTAATCGAAGGTGTATCGCTTATTTTGTCGTTGACTGCAACTCTGCGCTTGTTAGGGGAAATGTTGATGCAATCATTATTGTATATGTCATTATCTAAGTCAGGGGCAACATCATCATCATCATGTTCTGAATCTTTAGAAGATAACAATATGACCTTCGTCATACACTGTTATTGTGTTATAAAAATATACAACCTCCATCGTTATAGAAAAACTAAAAATAAAGGACGGTCTCCATGGAGACATTTTATTATTTTTTGGGTGCTTGCTTAAGGCACATCCTGACCCAGCAGGAGCTACATAGAAGAGTAACTTTTAAAGGTAAACGTACAAACGATCATAACTAACTTGTCATCCAACGTCTAACACAATTATCCTTCAACCTTTGGTTCATATTCTATCAGTAGTTGAATCTTACCCATGTGTCGATTGTTGGTTATGAAGTTTTCAACCATAAGCCGTACATCTTCATCGTTTGCTATTACCATTTGACTCCAGAATGGCACCGGGTGTGAGAACATAATTTTTCGGAAGACAATGGATGTAGGTACGAACTTCGTATCACTGCAATATAAACTACATTCAACTAGAAATTTGAAATACTTAAAGTAAAAAAAGGTACAATAGTAAGAGGGCGTGTTGTGGAATAATTTGTTGGTTCAAAATAAAAACCACAATCATCAAATGACGGGATGTAATGCAGGTGCAGTTCGCAAGGAATAAACATTGTTGGTTTGCAACGCAATGGGAGAATGGAAGGGCAAGCAACAGAAGACCCTTTGGTTTATAATGCATATGAGTAGTTGTCAATGTGATGCTAGGTATTTATAGATAAGATCAACAGGAACCGCATTAGCCTAACGCAGCTCCTTTAAATGTAAAAGTTTAAAAATGTGTGGTCTCCAATTGTTTGGGTACTGTCTGCTTGGTACTATCTGAAATTGGGTTTCGGGATTTTCAGGTGCTTCGGCCTACAATCAAGTAACCAACGGACCAAGCCCTAGCCAAAAACCTTCCTCCACACACAAAGCTATCGTGAGCACCTCGGGAAATGGCGGTTGGTCTTCGACTCTACACTGACGGAGCGGTCGATGGCACCGATCGGCCATCGATTGATGTCAACGGTGGCGAGGAGATCTTGTACATCCAAGGAGGCGTCACCTTAGTCCTGGGCAATCGTCGCCCTGCCCCTGAGCACTGTGGCACTCTCTTCATCACCTCCCAGTACACTTCTCTTGTCTCTACCCCTTTGCTTCTCTCCTTTTCTTACACCGCGAGTACCTTTTGTCCCGTTATTCTTAACTAAGATGCTGGTAGTGTGCCGCGGTGGTGATTACTGGTATTTGTTTTTAAAGGCAAGTTATATGGTTGAGCGACGCCGATAGGAGGAAAGGCTACGCGGTTGATTTTTTGTCAATTTCGCTCCATGCAGTATCGAGGGAACCTGATGCTTATCCTTCTCCACGTATGTATGCACAAGTTTCTCAAAAACAATGGAGGTTTCTTTCAGTAGCATTGTTCAACTCAAGCCAAATTTTATTAACTTTTCAAGTAGTATGCGTAATCCCGGAGTAGGATTGCATTTCCGGTGACCATAGTTAGCTCGGTTAGGGATAATTTTAGTACTTTCTATCGTCTTTGCCGCTAAATTTTGCATCCTTGATTGAGTTGTGAATGAGGCATGTATTTGATATAAAGCTCATCACCTTAATCATGTGTTGTAAATCCGTAAGAAACGAATACATCACAAGTTGTAAGACTTGATATGGAGCAAAGACAGCCGAAAGGCTTGAGCTTATCATAATGTGGTTTTTCATGAAACAATCTTTCATATGGAGTTTTGAAATTTAAAACTCTAGAAGGAAATCTATTTATAATCATTGTAGCATGTAAAATGCATTCGCCCCAAAATTTAATACTAACACCAGATTGATAATATACAGCCCTAGCAACCTCGAGCAAATGCCTTTGCTTTCTCTCAACAACTCCATTTTGTTGAGGAGTGTGAGAGCAAGTTGTTTGGTGCACTATCCCAGTTTTGTGAAAGAAACTTACCCCTTCTCTGCTGGTGCCAAGGTCAGGTGCGTTATCAGTTCTAACTGTCTTAACTTTCTTTGAGAACTGTCTTTCAGCAAATACTATAAAACCATAGAGAGTATCAAAATCTTCTGACTTGTTATGAAGTAAACGTGTCCAAACAGTGCGAGTATAGTCATCTACAATGGTTAAAATGTATCTTTTGTTGTCATGTGTAAGTTCCCTAAAAGGGCCAGCAATGTCAACATGAAGTAATTTGAAAAGAATATGTACTTTTTATTTCAACCTTCCCGAATTTGGGTCTTACAGCTCTTGCCTTAAAGCAGATATCACAAGCTAATGACTCAGGAATTTGTTTCAAACCTAAATCTTCTATGATCCTCATCTTGCTAAGGAGAGCATGTCCTAATTTTCTATGCCATGTTACAAGATTCTTATCGACTTTAGAAAATGAAGATGCACAAACATCTTTGTCAGAACAGATCCTATCTCTAAAGAAATCACTGAACTTGTCTTTATCAAGTATATACAGTCCTCCTGTGACCTTTCCTATCTGATGCAGATTTTGATCCTTAGGGTCCTGTATAAAACAAGAATCACGGCTGAAGACAATATTCATGTTAATTTGTTCAACAAGTTTGTGCACAGACAGCAGGTTAAATTTAAAAACTGGAACATAAAGGACTTCACGTAGAGAGAAATTGTTTGTTATCCAGGCATCTCCAACAAGTTTACTGTTTTGACGACTCTTATCAGGAAATGTAATTGAATGCAAGTAGTCAAGGCATTTAGTATTCTGCAGCCAATGGCGATTTCCAGTCAAATTTTCAGTGGCTCCCGTATCCAAGATCCAAGAATTATTAAGAGACAGAATAAAATCATGCTTCAAAGAATTTAAGCAAAACGTGCTAGGGTTTCGAATTTGGTTACCAGCAAACCCACAGTAGTCTTGCTCACTATCTTTCTCCTTGCTTGTAGCAGTTGACAAGTATTCGATGAGATCGATTAATTGGTCCCGGTTTAGGGATTTGAGATGCTTGTCTTCCCCTGCGTTGGGCGACTGAAGGGAATCACCTTCCTCGACTACTGCTTTTGCTAAGGTCCTTCTCGGTTTGTTTGGGGGCTTCCAATTCTTGGGTCTTCCATGGAGAAAGTAGCAGGTCTCTTTGGTGTGGCCTCGTTTCCCGCAGTGCTCACATGTGACGATTTGTCGTCTTGAATTGTTTTTATATGAAGTAGATACAATGGATTGGTTCGTATTGAACGCCAGTGTTTGGGATTCGCCTTTTTCAGGTTCAGACACCTTTCTTTGTTCTTCGTCTTGGACAATCAAAGCGTAAACCTGGTCTAGACTCGGTTTGGGGGACATCAGAAGTATGTTTCCTCTTGCCGTCGCGAAGGATGGGTTCAAACCCGTCAAGAACTTCATGGTTCTTTCTTCCTCGAGAAGCTCACCCAAAATTTCTATCATCTTTATGGTTCTCACGGAGTCTTGTTGGTCCCAGAGGTTCTTCAATTTGACGAAATAGTCGGTAACTGAGTCTTCTCTTTGACGGAGCTCCGCTATCTCTTGAGCGATTGAATAAATTTGGGCACGATTAGACTTGTCGTATCTTGCTTCTAGGGTTTTCCATGCATCTCTCGATGTGCTGCAGTAGACAATCGTCCTGGATATTTTCTTATCCAGACAGTTCATAAGCCACGCGAACACCATATTGTCGCACTTGATCCAATCTTGCAGTCTCGAGGAATCTCTCTGTGGTTTGTCGACCTTTCCCTCCAAGAAGACGTATTTGTTCTTTGCTCACAATGCTATCATCAGGCTTCTCTTCCGCTCCCCAAAACCTTCTCTATCGAATTTCCAGGTCAAGCTCGTCGATGGTTGGTCGTTGTTGCTCAGATAAAGCGGATCGTGCGGCTGCAGCTTGTCTTCCGATGTCTCAGGTTGTGTTACGGGGGTTTTTTCAGGGTTTTCTTTCTCCATCGAAACTCAATCACGAATGATTCCACAGTTTCTGCTCTGATACCATGAAGAAACCACTCTTAGCTAGAAGGATTGTGTAATGAAGAGAATACAAGCTTGTATTGAACTGAGATGAATTGAATACAAAACAATCGAGAGTTCTGCCCTTCTTCTACTAAACACCCCAAAGGCTAATTAACCCATCCTAACTAAAACCATAAGTATAAACCAGAGCAACTAACAGTAGCAACTAACGGGTACATATTGCATATTATAATATCAACACTCCCCATACCCAACCTAATTAAAATTGTATAGACCCATAGCCGTTATTTGTGCAGATGAAAGTATTTCAATTCTTCCACGCATTTTACAGATTTCCCCACGCAGAAAAGAGCCATGGCGTTGTGGATCAGAGATTGCTTAGTGTTGAGTAGGGGTAGCAATTCAGGTTGATGGGTCAGGTTGAAGCTCACCCATACCCAACCCGATTAACATTGTATAGACGCATAGCCGTTATTTGTGCAGATGAAATAGTGTGAACGGTGGAGTTTGCGTGACTAATGATTGACATAGTATTTATATTTTTGAACAAAGAGTGAATGGTGGATATAAATGGCCTAGAGAATGTATTTGGATTTATAAAATAATTATTTGTGTTGGCCTATAGAATTGATACATATCCAAGTAAAATATTTACATATTTTTTTGTTTATTTTTAATTAAATTAAGTTAACGGGTCGGGTTGAATTCGGGTTAAGACTCTTAACCCATACCCAACCCATATATTTAATAGGTAACTCATACCCACTATTTATGGGTTGGGTTTGGGTTGGGTTTTCTGGTTGGATAAAAATTGCCACCCTAGTTTTGAGTGAAGGTCGTATAAATTGGAGGTGTTGTTCAGTGATGTAATCTGTTGTAACATAGACAATTTTATATATTTTTCCTTGTTTGCTTTTAGATACTTTTAAAAATATGGAATGAGGAATTAATTACAAATTTGTTGGAAGTTTAAATGTTGATGGCTTAATCACTTCCGTTAAAGTTTTTGTTATTTAAAAAAAGCGAGAGTTACACATATTAATGTTTTTAGATTTATGGGTTGAAACTGAAAGACGTTATGTGAATGTAAAAAGACATGTCTTTTGAGTTTTCCAATATGGCTTGTCATGTGTTTTGAATGTTGATGGCTTAATCGTTACCGTTAAAGTTTCTGTTATTTAATAAAGACGGGAGTTACACATATGAATGTATTTAGATTTATGGGTTGAAACTGAAAGATGTTATGTGAATGTAAAAAGACATGTTTTTTGAGTTTTCCAGTTGGCTTATCATGACAATTATATGTACGAGACATATTTGGTTAGTTTTGATCATTCAATAACAGATTAGTATTAGAAGTGTTGGATGGTAAATTTTGAGAGCTTTGGGTTAGAAAGTTGGAGAGGATTGAGTGGTTTTTTTATAATCTTATAATATTATATTGGAAGCTTGTATTGTGTTGCGGTTCCAAAGTTTTTACCCAATTCATGAGGTTTGTCTTTTTTTGATTTTGTCTTACTCTTTTTTTAAAATTTTGGGTGTGTTGGTGCGGTTGGATTCCAATTTATACCACTGAAGTAGTAATAGTTTATATATATATAACCACTACTAATATTTAGAATAGCGGGAGTACTTTGTTTGAATGTAAAACAGACAAGCGAAAACAAAAAGTGATCCAACGCCCTTTACATTTCTACGCAGCGAGAACTTAAAAGATTGATGAAGTCAAAAGTAAATTCCTCTAAAGTGTGTATGCTTAGCGAAGAAGGAACTAACCCCAATATAATAAGAAACAAGTATGTATCTGCCCTTTACATTACCCCGCTGCCATTGCCTGAGAGACTCCAAGTTTAGGTAGATTCAGTTTCTTGCTCTCTATATTTATGGTTAGTGATTGTAACTTTCAATTTCACTGAATCCGACTAATGAGATGTTGCTACTACAAAAAAAGTACTATTTACTAGCACACATTTTTAGTAATACATAGTTTAGTGTCTCTATAAGTATTTTTTACTAACACATAATATGTGTCTGTAAAAACTGAATAATTTTTACTGACTCATTTTTTAATTAGTCACTACACTCCTATTTTTACTAACATCTGATAATTATTTACTTTTTTAGTTAATAATCTACTAACTTATAATTTTTTTAACTCAGTCCACGTAACTCATCTGTATTGAAGTTCAGTCACTAAAACCTAACAAAACAATTGCCCCAACCTGTACAGACTAAAACCTAACTTGGCGCCGATATCCCTCTCATCTATGGCAACAGTAGAACCGTTCTTCCTGCTGCTGGAGTAGACACGGCAGCGAGCAGTCTTTCTGCTGCTGGAGTGGATTGTAGTGAGCACTCTTTCCTGGGCGACCGATTGCAGCGAGCAATCTTCTCCTGCTTCCGGAGTAGACGCGAGTGATTGCAGCGAGCAAGCAATTTTCCTGCTTCTGGAGTAGACACGAGGGACTGAAAAAAATTCTTGGGGCTTGTATCCGGGAAACCAGAGGCTTCAATTGTAACAGGTAACAATTCTCCACTTTCCCCCAAAATTTATTTCGCTTGCGTAAGAGACTGGTGTCCGAATTATTTCAATGCATAAGAACTGAGGTGTCTGAATTATTTCAATGCATAAGAACTGAGGTGTCTGAATTATTTCAATGCATAAGAACTGAGGTGTTCGAATTGGATAATCTGCTGGAGTAGACACGGCAGCGGATTATTGAGTGTGGGTGTCATCTTCAACTTTTCTGGAACCATGAAGACTAAAGTTACCATTAAAAAAGGAATCGTTAGAAGAGGCTGCATCTAAATTCAAACAAACTTCAGTCAGCAGAAGTTGTGGTGATATATTAAACCTTTGATTGCTATTTCTATTTAATAGTAACTATTAATGAATTTTGTCATTGTATGTTGCTGAATCTTTATATCTTGTTTTTGGTAGTAAATTTTAAAAGGATGTGAAGCTAGCAGTTCAAATGGCTCAGTTGGGGTTGAGAATTGGAAGAATGATGACTTATCAAGAGCAAAAGGACCTGAAAAAAGAGGTCATATTCATTGTCTTGGAAGAGTTTCTTCTGGAAAAAATAAAGAAGTTGTGCAAGTTGAAGATCAGCAGGCATGGCAAGCAACTGCTAATGAGCTAAGAGAGAATCTTTCACATACACAAAGGCTCTTAAGTTGTGTTGTAAGATTCATGAAAGATCATATACCAGAAGCTAGCATGTCAAGTTTTCTCAATGGTCTGAACATGCAGGTAATCTTAACTATGTTTGATGTTCTCTAAGAAATTCAATATGTGCTGAAGTTTGTTTGTCTATCTGAAATCTGTTTGGGTTGTTGGGAGAGATTGTTTCCTCTATGTAAAAGTGATGAGCTGATTGATGTTCGGGTGTTAAGTTTATGGAATTTTGCATGATCTGCTCAAAGTTTGTTAACTTTGCTGGAACTTTTCAGGAATATTTTTTATTGTAAGTGGTATTTCTAACACATTGGGTTAGTTGTAATATGATCTGAATTGAAGACACACAAATGGTGTTGCCAACTGATTGGTTTAGTTTTAGTATGAGCTTATTGGTGTACTTGTAGTTGAGTTGATTGGTTTACCTGGCTGAAGGCACACAATGCTTCAATGTTACAGATGATGAGAGAGTTTGTTTCCTCTTTAGAAAAGTTATAAATTGTTTTTCTTCAATCTAAGATTACAGGGGTATTGCTGTATCATAAATGTTACATTGCAGTGATAGAAAAGAAAGGCACCCAATGCTTCAATGTTATCGTTGTTGGGAGTGTTTATTTTCTTTTCAAGCAAGTTATGAATTGATTTCTTTTCTATATGTGAGCTGATTAAAGAACTTATTTCATTCATTTGTGTGATTTTAGGTTCCGAGTGATATAGGCAGTGGTACAAATCGTTCAAACAGTGAGCATCAATATTCTACAAGTGAAAGACGTGAAAATGGTATACTTTATAACATGTCTGTTTTATATTTATATCAAACAGTTCACTATGCTTTCATTTACCAAACTTTTTTTATTGCAGGTGCTGAGTAAGGAGTGTGATAGAAGTGGATGTGGATACTACTCTAAAATGATGAACTTTTGTAGACGAAGAGAGTGGTAGAATGTCATGATTGTATTTTCCAACTTTGTTGTGACTGCTCTTTGATTAGGATTAAGGATGATTTTGAACAAGCATGTGTGCTCGAATTATATCATTGTAAACCTTTTACGTTAGTTAATGTAATGGTGGCCTCATACTTTAGGTCATTAAACATTGAAAATTTTATATGTTAGTATATATAAACAGGTTATGAAGCACATGAAATGTGTCAGTGCATATTTGAGTTTTTACTGACACAAATTATGTGTCAACATACACTGCAAAAGACTATTAGGTATTGTTGCTATAAACAGTTTTTACAGACACACAACTTGTGTCGCTATAAGCTTTTAGTGTTTGCTGCCAGGAAAAAAATTGTTAGTATACATAATCGGTCTATACCAACACAAAATTAAGTGTTTGTATAGACCAATTGGCTTTTACCGACACACGCTAAAGTGTTGGTAAATACCTATAGCATCGGTGGATATACCAACACTTTTTTTGTGTGTCGGTAAAAGTCAATTGGTCTATACAGGCACATTTTAAGGATTTACTAACACTTTTTTAGTGTTACTAAATGAGGTTTTTTTTGTAGTCTGTTGATCTCATTTGGTGGTTTTTGTTTGAAAACTTGAGTTTCATAGTTTTCTTTCATCTGAAATGACATGGGATTTTTTTGTTGTTGCCTGAAGCTCAATACGCATGCAATCAAATTTTGGTACTGATTATCGCCCCCATTGGTAGAATACAACATTAAAGATGGGTCACATTCAGTATCTATCCAATGAATTACTCCGAACGATTTTCTTGTTATTAGGATTAAACAAGTAGCACAACTCCAATGTGTTAGCAAGAGTTGAAGGGAACTACTGAAGGAGAAATACTTCATCCAACTCTATTACAGACAATGTCTCTTCTTATCCATTCCACTCTTAGAAAACGTGAAGCGTGTTTGAGAAATTGACAAGAAACTAGAGAAGATTCTACAGAAAAGGAAGAAGGGAAATACACAACGAGAACCCTAGAACTAAAACTCAATAGATGTATAGTGCGAACCAGTACAGAACCCACGAACAGGAGAAAGTTAAATACCTCCAAACACTAAAGACTAAACGCTCAAACTAAAGACTAAATGCAGCGCTTAACAAGCATCCTAAGAAAACAGAGAATAAATAAACACGTGATGACACGTGACACCCTCATATTCTAAGAGGCCCCCGTAAAACCTACATGTAATGTGGGTTTTGAACCAACAGAACTAAGCACACCCATTTGCTTCAGAATATCAGTGTATGCACGATCAGGCAAGACTTTAGTTAGCACATCAGCCAACTGAGACCGTGAAGGCACATACTCAACAGATATCAACCCCTCCTACAGCTTCTGGCGTACAAAATGTGCATCCACCTCAATATGTTTAGTCCGCTCATGCATTACAGGGTTCCTTGCGATGTAGATTGCGGACTGACTATCGGATTTGACTGGGACAGCCTTTATTCCTTGCACTCCAAGATCCGCCAACAGTCTTGTGATCCAACTCAGCTCAGCCGTCACTTGTCTCATAGACCGGTACTCTGCTTCTGCTGAGGAAAGTGCCACCGTGGTCTGCTTCTTGGACTTCCAGGATAGGGGGTTGCCTCCAAGCTGTATAAAAATACCCACTGACCGATCTTTGAGTATTGGGACAAGCAGCCCAATCTGCATCGCAGAAAGCAAGTAGATTAAAAGACTGCTCTCGGTTAAAAAATAAACCATAGCCGAGAGTTCCACTAATATATTTCAAAGTATGCAAAGCTGCAGCAAAGTGTAAATCTGTTGGATTATCAAGGAATTGGCTTAACACCTGGACTGAAAAGCTAAGGTCGGGTCTGCTGTGAACCAGAAAACCAACCTTTCCTACCAATCTTCAATAAACAGAAGGTTCAGGAAGAGCCTTCCCTTTATTTTTAAACAATTTACAATTTAACTCAAGGGGTCCTGCCACTGCCTTTGCACCATGACAGCCAAACTCCTTGACTAACTGCTCAGCATAGGTTTTCTGTGTCAGAATCAGCCCACGTGAGGTGTGTATAAAATCCATTCCAAGAAACGTATTTAGCAGACCTAGGTCCTTAATATGGAACTTGGTATTCAGAGAATTTTTCACCCTTTCAATGAATTCAACATCATCACCGGTTAACAATATATCATCTACATAAACAGCCAAGAAACAAACCTTTCCAGCATCCTTTCTAAAGAACAGAGAGTAGTCATTAAGAGATTGAGAAAATCCAAGGTTTTTCAGAAAAATACTTAACTTTTGATGCCATTGTCTTGAGGCCTGTTTTAGGCCGTACAATGACTTCTTGAGAAGACAAACTTTATTGGGGTTTCCTGAATTATAGCCCTCTGGTTGCTCCATGTAAACCTTTTCTAGCAAATCCCCATGTAGGAAAGCGTTATTCACGTTTAGTTGGTTCACATTCCAATTCTTCTTGGTGGCAATAATTACTAGGGCTCTAATAGTTGTGAATTTTACAACTGGAGAAAAGGTCTCCTGATAATCTACCCCGTGTTTCTGTGTAAAACCCTTGGCTACTAATCTAGCCTTGCATCTCTCTAGTTTCCCATCTGATCTATATTTAAACTTATAAACCCACTTGCATTTGATGGCCTTTTTTCCTCTAGGTAAGTCAGCAAGAAACCAGGTTTTGTTTCTGTCTAAAGCCTGCAATTCACTTATCATTGCTTTTCTCCACCTAACATCCTTCACGGCTTGGTGATAGTCTACTGGTTCTATTCCCTTGGTCACTCTATCTAGGTTAGTACTAGCAATGAGACAAAGAATCTGATCAGGAAATATAGATGATACTAGTGAATCTTTTTCATCAGTGAAAAGGACATCAAAATCTGGTGTAAATTCATCATGAACAGATAAGGTATTAACTCCAATTCTGTCAAATAGTACAGAGGTGAAGGGATCATGAGTTAACTTATCTTTGTTGTGAACTGCAGTTTGGTTCACTTCATAGTCCTCCAGGTATGTAGGAGTTCGCCTTTCCCTCTGTGATCTTCTCAGAAAGAGTTCTTCTTGTTGTTCTTGGGCCTCTTGTTGCTGTTCCTCCCGTGCCTCTTCTGATGGTGGCTGCTGTGCTTCTTCAGATGGTGCCATTTCTGGTTGTTGCTCGGTGCTGGTTTGTTCCTGTTCTTGTGAAGACATCTCAATGGACTGAAAGTTATCATTAGTACTTAAAGGGAAATCGTCATCATATCCAACATGAGGGTTTACCTGTGGTGTTTCATAAGAGTCTTTCATGCCCTTGAAGGGATAAATGTTTTCATGAAATGATACATCTCTGTTGTAAATGACCCTTTCATTGTCAATGTCATAAATCTTATACCCTCTTTTGTCTTGTGGATATCCAATAAAAATTCCTTTAATACATCTGCTTGCAAACTTATCATGTTGATTATGGTTTATGTTAGCAAAACATAGGCATCCAAAGCATCTAAGAGAATTATAATCGGGTCTGTCCCCATAGATGATTTCATAAGGGTTTTGGTTGTTGACTGAGGCTAAAGGCATCCTATTGATAAGATAGGCAGTAGTAAGGACACTATCCCCCCAAAACCTAATTGGTAAACCAGAATGAAACATAAGGGCCCGTGCTGTTTCAATGATGTGTCTATGCTTCCTCTCCACAACTCCATTCTGCTGAGGAGTGTGGGGACAGCTAGTTTGATGTTTGATGCCCATTTTCTTAAAGTAAGCAGATCCTAACTTGGAGGCTCCCATTTCATATGCATTATCAGATCTCACTGTTTTTACCCTTTTACCAAATTGTCTTTCTATTATCTCTATAAAATTGATAATGATTTGGAAGGAATCTGATTTGTTTGTGCATAAATGTATCCAAGTCGCTCTGCTTTTATCATCTACCAAGGTGAGAAAATATTGGCAATTATCATAGGTCTTGTGAGGGTAAGGCCCCCACAAGTCAACATGTAAAAGATCAAACACATCCTTGGATTCAGTCTTACTGCTAGCAAAAGGTAACCTATGGCTTTTAGCCCTATGACAACATTCACACACAAATTGAGCACTACATTTCTTATTATCAAAGAGGTTCAAACTCAACAATTTGTTCCTGGGCAAATGGCCCAACCTATGGTGCCAAAGAGAGACATCATCTTTACTGTCAAAGCCTATTACAGCCCTATGAACAGAATTTGTCAAACTAACATCACTACCAGCTATGTTCCTATCACGACTTCTATCACAGAGAGAGTTTAGCAGATACAACCCTGGGCAATAGTCACCCAGTTGCATTTCAGTCCTCGTGCTAGAGTCCTGATACACACAGTGTTCAGAATCAAAATAAAATTTTCCTTTCATGTTCTTGGTTAATTTACTGACAGCAATTAGATTGAATTTAAACGTAGGAACAAAGAACACATTATCAAGAATCATCCAAGAATTAATCCTTACTTTCCCTAAAATTCCTACGTTTTGCAAGTGACCATCAGGCATAACAATCTTAAGGGCATTATTTAAAACATGATAAGAACTGAAAAATGCCAAATCACAGCACATGTGCTATGTAGCACCTGTGTCTAAGATCCAGGTTGTGTTATCTAGTTTTCTACCAGGTTTATGTTTCTGATCAGTTTTATCAATGCAATTTTTTAGATTAAAACCTAAATTAGCTAAATTAGGGAATATGATTGTACCGACAAATCCGCAACTGGTTTCGTGGGGTTGATTGTCCCTCTCCTGGGGCTTACTGACAAATGAGAGAAGTTGGTTGACCTGCTCATTTGTGAGAACTCCTCTAAAAGGATCTTGTGGCAGTGGAGTTCTTTGTGTTTCTTGATGTGCATCTACCTTCCTTTCTTTAACGCAAGCGTTCGCTCCAATCTTTCTGGTTCTGTTTGACCTCCACCCTTGGGGAAAACCATTCTTCTGGAAGCATTTCTCCTCGACGTGCCCAGATTTTCCACAGTAGGTGCAGAGAAGGTCTGGGCGTCTGGCTTGCCCACCGGAAATATTCTTGTAAGACAGAAGTATTTGGAGAGCATCAAACAGAAAATGTCAGAGGGTTGTTTTGAAAGACAGAAGTATGATTTCGAACTGTGTAATGATGGCATGTTACGACTGAATGGCCGATTATGCATTCCGGAGTCGTCTCCTGATCTGAAGGAGAAGATACTCCAGGAGGCTCATTGCTCGTCCTTATCCGTCCACCCTGGTTCTTCGAAGATGTATAAGGATTTGAAGGTTCATTTCTGGTGGAGCGGGATGAAGAAGGATGTAGCTGAGTACGTGGCTAGATGCTTGACCTGTCAGAAGGTTAAGTTTGAGCATAGGAGACCCGGAGGTTTAGTGCAGCCTATGCCTATTCCTTGTTGGAAGTTCGAGGACATCTCGATGGATTTCGTTGTCGGTCTCCCACCGACTAAGGGAGGACTGAACACGATTTGGGTCATTGTGGACCGTCTGACGAAGGTGGCAAAGTTTGTTGCTATGAAGGATACCTGGAACGTCCCGAAGTTAAGCGGACTTGTTCCAGAATGAGGTGATCCGGCACCATGGTGTGCCAAAGACTTTGTTTCTGATAGGGACCCTCGATTTTTGTCCAGTATTTGGGACAGGTTCAGGAACCTTGGGACAAGTTAAGCTTAGTACGGCGTTCCATCCACAGCCGACGGTCAGAGTGAGAGGACCATCCAGACACTGGAGGACATGCTGAGAGCATGTGCCTTAGATTTCCAGGGGAGTTGGTTAGAGTGTCTACACTTGATAGAGTTCGCTCTACAACAACCATACTACACTCCTCGATACAGATGCCACATTCCAGGCTTTATGCGACCGTGTAGGACTCTTTATGCTGGGTGAGGCCAGCGAGACGACGCTTCTAGGACCGGAGTACCTAGAGCAGATTAAGGAGGTGTCCTACAGATTCGCAAGAACATGAGGGCAGCTCAGGACCGGCAGAAAGCAAATGCAGACACCAAGAGGAAGGACATTGAGTTCATACCGATATGGTATCCTCAGAGTGTCACCCATGAAGGGAATATTCCGGTTTGGGCAGAAGGGCAAGTTGAGCCCAAAGTATGTTGGACCTTATGTGATTAGGGAGCGAGTGGGGCCCGTTAGCCTACAGACTGGATTTACCAGCAGAGCTCGGGAGGGTGCACAACGTTCTTTCACGTTTCACAGTTGAAGAGTATGTGCCCCATCCATCGCACTTTTGCAGCTAGAGACTTTAGAGTTGGACCCCGCTCTACGATATGAGGAAGTACCACTCCGCATTCTCGATACGAAGACGAGGCAGACTAGGAACAAGACCGTTAGCATGGTCAAGGTTTCTCTGGTCGAACCATGAGGTGGAGGAGGCTACATGGGAGTTAGAGGACTCCATGAGAGCGAAGTACCCAGCTCTCGAGTAGTAGTTGTGATACTTGTACGGGTTCGTGGTCAAACCCTTTTTAAGGGGGGGTACACCACTTGGCTTGCGCACATGTTGTGCATTAGGTCTTGTTTGTGTTGTATGTTTTGTTTTGGTATGCTGGTCATACATGTTGTTTGGATGATTGTATGTATGATACATTTTATGTATGTGCCTTAGTGCACCTGGTTGAATATATACATAGTACCGCTGAGTACTTTTGGTTGATGAGTTGGATGTGCACCTTGTTTATGCTGTGATATGAATGAGTATACCATGGTTTGGTTTTACTTTATATTGCTGTATGTATAGACTAGTCTGAACCTAGTGGGAGTTACTCCCTAGCAATGGACTGTTTGGTTACTTAGTGGAACTTGATTCCTTAGGTGAACTGTAGAGGGTTAAAGACTTCGGGACGAAGCCTTTTTAAGGGGGTAGACTGAAATACCCCTAACCTTTAAAATATAATTAAATGATCTATTAATGATCTAAGATGATTATTAAACATCTAAATATTATTGGGGAACAATCTAAAAGATCTCAACAAGGAAAAACACGCCTTAAGATCGGTAAAGCCAAAAATGTGCTTTAAGACACCATAAAGGTTGTATGACCCCAAATAGGATCCAAAGTGGATTCCTAAGTATTATAATGAAGGAAGGAACACAATAAAACCATTATCAAGGAGAACTAAGCTCAGGAACACCCTGTGACAAAAATGTGCGCTAAAACACCTTAAAGCACGTTTTTGTGAGATTGCCTTTTAAATTGATTTTAATGGGCTTAAAGATTATAATTACCCTTAATATGATATTTTATCATATTATATCATATTAGGAATTTAATTCCAGAAATTTACGAATTTTTACAAATTTAATATTAAAATATTAATAAAACCCTAAAGTGGGGCCCACATGAGTCAAAATTGACCAAGTATGGTCAATGGTCAAATAATGACCCATTTGACCTCAAGGAAATCGGCTGGCAATAAGAGAGGAGACAGCTTACAATCATTATGGGACAAATTGCACCTAATATTCAATTTGCAATAGTAAAACCTACTTTTTTCAATTATTCAAGCCTTTCCCCTCTCTTCTCTTGCTCTTGTCCGATTACCTTCTGCCCAGCCGAGTTCCTCTCCTTCCTTGAAGCTCTCAAGTCTGGTTCTTGAGCATGGAAGGCAAATCTAGCTCCTAAGCTCTTAAGGTAAGTGTTTTAAGGTCATTTTTAGCCCTTTGTCTTCATCTCTTCACTACCTACACCTAGATTTTGTGGCTCATCAATTCCTATGGCTTATTCTCAGTGTTCTAAGGTTAGAACAAGAGCTTAACTCGGTTGAGACAAGTAGAGGGACCAAGGTTGCTCAAAATTGCATTTTAAGGTAAAACATACCTTAAGCCTCTCCACTCTACATCCGGTTTTCTTCCTTCAATTTTTATGAGTTTATACACTCATAATCTTCATATTTACATGTTCATTCAGTTGGTTATCCATTTGGAGCAAGGGTGACCAAGATCCAAAGGAAATACCCTCTTTTAAGGCATTTTTCCAAGGTAAAACCTAATAACAAGGTAGCTTGTTGTGATCTAACTATTCCTATGTCAATATGGTGGATCTAACACTTGTGGTGTTGTTGGTTTCAGGTCGAACACACCTAGAACTTCCCTTGCATTTTTAAGGCGATTTTTGCTTAATCTTACATAATTAATTATTCCTTATGGTTAAGCTCAAGCTTGGAGTGAACCATATCTTGTTTTTGTGTATTAAACATGTCTAAATCATGTGGTGAATTTTCCTACAAAGGACCGAGTGCATACAAGGAATAACCAAGGTATAACACCTTAAACTTATGATTTTTATAATTTTTAAGCATATATATATATATATGTGGCCGAGAATGAAATTACATATATAGGTCATATTGACCTAAAAATGGAAAAAAAATGGCTAAGATAAATTAATCTAGTCATTTAAGAGATTTTAACTAACATAATGGTCAAATTATGACATTATGTGGAAAATAATTAAACCAAAGTGAGGCCGAGTATATATGCTATATTTTGAGACATTTATTGTGTAATTTATTTTGCAAGTTCAGGTTGTAATAAGGCCATGTCATTAGGCCATTTTATTTAAGTTTATAAGCTTATTTAGTTTTATTTATGCTTATAATTAAAATTGGGGCCAATTCGTAATTACTAGGAAATTAGAAAGCCGTGGGCTTAATTAGAGCAATTTAGGGTTTTTAAATGAATTTAATAAAAATTATAACATTTTATAAAGTTTTGGGTCAAAATTGTAAAAATAGAAAAGTATAGGTTATTATTAGTGATTACCGAAAAATTGGTTCCCATTTGGTATTAGAAGTCAAAGTTGACTATATAGGAGACTTGACCAAGTTTGGAAAATTAAGAGATTAAAATACTACCTTATATTAAGATAAGTATTAATTTGTAGAAGATTTAAAAGAGATGGGGCTATAATGTAATTTCCGAAAACTTGGGTACTAAATGGAGTTTAGTACAAACCTTAGGTTATTAGGAATTTTTAGAAATTTATTTGGTTAAATTTGGAGTTTATATGAGTTATATAAGTATAATAATAAGATACTTTATAACATTGTTACAAATGGGTAACAAAGGGGGTGAAAACCGAGATTTAAAAGGAGTATAAGGTTAGGAATAATATTTATAACCTTTGGTATAGTTTGGTAATTTTTGAAATGATATATAAGGTTTTAGAAAGATATATGTATAATATGGTTTAAGGGAATTAGAAAACTATGTATTATAAATTGGGATGGAATTGTGATTTATAGAATTTTAGTGGTGTATAATGGAAACCGAAAATATAAGGGGCTATTTGGTATTTTATAAACAAAATATAACTATAGGTTGTAATTGTTTTAAATGACTTAAATTTCATAAGATATGTTATAACAATAATGTAACATTATATTAACTAAGTGGTGGGTTTTGTAAATATTTAAGAACATAGGTGCTGTTCGGAAATATTAATATTTTTAAATGGAATTTATAATATGGTTTTGATGTTATAAGGATTATAACATTTTTATAATATAAGAGGTATTCATTAGAAAGAATGATATATATTATAAGACTTACCATATAAGAAATAGTTCCATAATACATACACATAAATAAATATATGTTATGGTGGAAAATATAATATGGTTTAAAGACCATTGTTTTCATAATGAAAAATGACATATGATAAAACGGAAAAGAATTACAAACATTAGATGTGGAATTCTAATGTTAGGAGTATACATGGGATAATAAGAATTTATACATTCAAAGTATTGTTTACAAATGAATTATACCACATTGAATTTTTTTTAAAAAAAGAGACAAACCTTAGGAAAATAAATACTAAGGTGAGATGCATAATGCATGACAAAGGATCACACATGCAATAATGAAATAAACTATACGACATACAAGGGTGAGTTAAGTCACATGCGATAACGAGTTCAACAATAAGTATATTAATATACAAGACAAACTACGCATGTAATATAACACTTTTCCAATCTCGAGTTAAACCTAAAACCCGACAAATGTTGATAGCTAATAACGGGGGGTAACCGGGAGGTGTTAGTGACGGTACGGGGTACCGTAGAATTGTGTTGTTATACGGTATGCTTAATCAGTAGCATTATGTATGTTTAGACGGTTAGAGACTACACAGGAGCATAGGATCTCGCTGATTCATACTCCACCGTAATACATCAGGGTGAACGGTATGTTGTTATGTGTCTCTGATTGTCTCTAAGGGCTTCCTCAGTTCAGACTTCTGTGTGATCTGTGATAAGATTGTTTGTCTGAATGTAATAATTAATATGCATGAATTGTATATTTATAGCTGCTTATTATTACTGTTGTTGAGTTAACAGTATCGGTTCATATATATGGACCAATATATATAAAACGAACTAGCGGCTATGGTGCTATCTTATATGAAATATAAGGATCGTCAGAAAAACGTTGTAGCACTAGGATAATAAGATATACATATTATCCGAGACTTTTATACGGGGCATTGGCCTTTCTATACGCCGCTCTCGTAACTAACACTGGATCCCGAGTTTACAGACTTTGGATTGGACTAATGACCTTAGTCTGCTGTGTTAGGAAAATTTGGTAATGCGATGCGATGGTATAATTAATTAATGGAAAGGAAGTAAAGCCAGGAGGATGTGGCTCTTGGTGCGTGTTGTGATCACAAAAACGATACCAGGATGTCCGCATACGGGTCCGCATGTATCAAGAAAATTTCCCGTGAGCTAGAATGGCTCGTTGGTCGGAGACTCTACCGTTGGAGTGGCTACTGTCGGGTGACCCGCCATAATATATGGGTAACTAGAGACATGTCCGTTTTAACGAGACATTGTCACTAGGTATAACTGAACAAATAATACAGTTAAGAATTATACAGTGGCGAACGATATTGGTTTCTACACCATGGACGAGAACTAGTACTTGTTTATTGTTCTCGTTGTTTCGCTTGGTTGTTCATTGGTTATACTTGTGGTTGTATTATGTTGATGGTTGTGTTATTGTATGGATATTACTGTTAATTGTTTTACAGTTTTAAATATTAAAACGGTATTGCATGTAATGAACCTCATGCTCTCGACCAAATAATTGAGGGGTCTTTGGGGGCATGACGGGGCATGTGATGACATACTCAGCAGGGGCTGATTCCATACCACAAACCATCTTTATTGCAGGAGACTAGCTGGTGGGTCGCAGCGAGGCGTGACTATTGTGATATTACTGTTGGATTAGACTTGGTACGGTGTGATACTCAGGTTGTTTTGGACTCGGGTTGTTTAACCGAGGTGTATTTGGTTTAGATGCTCACGGTCTGTAATAATGGTTGTTGTTAGATTTTTTTAAATTGTTTAAGTACTACTATCTATCTCTTGTGGTCACTGCGGGAACACGTTTCGCATGTTGATTATCAGGTAACTCGTTATCACCCGTATGGGCGAGTGATAACTGTGACACCATTAGAACGACAATCTGTTATTTACCGCTGCGATTATATTATTTTTAGGAGCAGGATTAGTAGGGGTGTTACATGTAATGTCAGTAAGACTGTCACAACCGGTGAGCAAATTACTGTGTGCACCATCTATCTTATAAACCCTTTCATCGAGCACATCCTGAAACGCATTATTGCAAACATAATCAGCAAGATAGCTGGGTTTATGACTTACGCGACTAGTGCGCCTGACAGGAGCATCCTGCCCATCTAAATCAGTAGCAATAGTCTGACGGGGCTGCACATCATCATCAAAAATAGCATAAGATACATCATCATACAATGGACTCATGCTTGTATGCGGTGCATGAAGTCCGACATGTGGTACAGAGAGGTCAGTAATGCAACTCTTCATATAGGGGAAAATATGAGGATGGAACTTAACATCTCGGCAAACCTCCACTACCTGAGTACGAATATTGAGAACCTTATGCCCTTTCTTTCTCGGATCCTCCCCAAGATAAACACAAGATTCATCTCTTGGACTAAACTTCCCTTCATGACCATGGATAATGGTCTTGTAGCAAAGACAACCAAAAGGTTTGATGCCATCATATTCCACCCTTTGACCATATAAACTCTCAAATGGTGTCCTTCCATGCAACGCCTTTGTCCTGTTAATTAAATAAGTGGCATGGAGAATGCATTCGCCCCAAAAGGAAAGCAGAACATTGGACTGAAAGAACAACGCTCTCGCTGTTTCGAGCAAATATTTGTGCTTGTGCTCTACTACTGCATTTTGCTGTGGTGTGTAAGCACAAATAGTCTGATGTATAATTCCCTCTTTGGTAAAAAACTGTTGACCCTCATTAGAACTACCAAGTTCTTTTGCATTATCTGTTCGAATAACCTTGACCGGTGTTTCAAACTGTCTCTCTACCATTTTGATGAAATTTACAAGTACTTCCTGTGGAGGGTGATTTTTCGGTATGAGGGGGGGTCTATCTAAATATGGTCTGACTAAAAGCCTAGATCCTAGAAACTGCCATTCTGTGGAGGGTGAAAACCCGTTATCCTGGCATCCCTCAAATACCTACTAAATCGTCCGTCTTTCCCAGAAAGCATAAGGGGAATGCTAGTGAGCACTACACCCGCTCCCAATGGGCTCCACGCGGACTTATGCCCTAAGGGCAGAAATTGACTAGAGTCGCCACCTAGTTTGACCTATGATAACTAGGAAGGAGGATTGGGTTCTAAGAACCGTTAATTGTCTCTGAGAGTGTTGCCTATGGATAGGACTTATCTGATCATACCAGAGATTCTATGTGGGTTCGCACTGGGTTACACCCCTTAGAAGTGGCAACGACCACGACTTTGGATTGGTGCCCGAGGAAAACCTCGGTCTCCAATTGTCGGGATTGCCTTCTTTCAAAACCTTATTTAAAGAGATTCATTTAAAAGCCAAGGATAGGATTAGGACGAGGAGAGAGAAAGAGAGTGGATGAGGCAAGCTTTTCTGCCAAGCTAGCGCCAAGAAGAAGAATTGATGAATTCGAAAGAGTATAGAATGAAAGATTTGGAGTCTGATTTTGAGGGTTGAAGATGTCGAGAATTTGTGGGAGTAAGAGGGGATTTGAATGTTTGACAAACATGAATTTCGCCTTAGAGTTGGGAAGGGGTTTTTTGGATGGAATGGGGTCGCACCCTAGGTGGGCTGCCTACGTACTCAACTCCCCGTTGGGATCAGACCTTACGTAGTTCAGATGCTTTTAGGATGGTTGAGTTTTTTTGTGATAATCGACGGTTGGAAGTGCATGGGGTTGTTTGAAGGTGAGATGACCGAGTGAAAAATGGCATTTTGATGGATGTGGGGTCGCACCCTGTGTGGGTTGCCTACGTACTCAACTCCCTGTTGAGATCAGACCTTACGTAGTTCAGATGGTTGAGTTTTTGGAGATTTTAGGGTTTTGAGGTGTTTAAGAGATTAGTCTGTGAGACGCTCGAGTCTATGAGACATTTGGGGTGTTCATGATGAAAAAAATGAGATATCAAAGTCTGTGAGACGCTTGGGTCCATGGGACGCTTGAAACCTTGAGATGTCGAAGTCTGTGAGGCGCTCGGGCCTGTGAGACGTTTGAATCTTAAAATGGTGGAGAGATTGAAGTGTTCGAGTCTGTGAGGCGCTTGGGCCTATGAGACTTTGGAAGCTTGAGAGAAGCTAGAATTTGCAAGATGATTTGAGTTTAAGGTGAATTGGAGCTTGAATGATGACTTGAGTATGTGAGGCAATTGGAATTTGGGAGAGATCTTGGGTTTTTTGGGTTCGAGGTTCGAAAAGAGTTGAGGTTTTGGGATATTTCGGGATTTGAAATGAGATGATGATGATGGGTTGAGTTGTTTGGAGGAATGATTGTCAAAATCGTCTCTCTTAAAGTTTAAAACCGAAAAGTCATTTTTGTTGTAAAAGGACGGATAATCCCGAGGGATTACCCTATGTACCCCCTCGAACACGACACTTAATTAATGGTAAGTGCCGAGGCTCGAAAGATGGGCAATGAATTTATGTCAAAAAATAGGATTTAGAGAAAAACATCATGAATCGGATGTTCTCGGTCAGACCCTAATAATGTCTCTAACTCCCCGGTTTTAAAACGTTAAAAACTGAAAACCTTGAAATCGAGCGGAAGGGAGTTAGACAATTCTAAAATCCCAGCTGCAACTAGGAAGGCAGTTATATCCCTAGCACCCCGCCTTGTAAAAATCTAGGCTGCAATTAGGGGAGGTTTATCACCCTAATGCCCCGCCTAAAGAGATCCAGACTGCGACAAGGGATGTTACGACCCCAGTGCCCCGCCTCGGGTTTTTTATTTTAGAAGAGGGACAAGTGATGTCTAACCAGGAAGAAAACGTTTTTGAAGGAGTTAGACATTCCATGTCCCCCGAAAACGGCTTATTTTTGAGTTTGAAAACTAAGTAGGAAAACTTTTGAAGTTGTTCGGAATTCTTGATGAAGAAACACTGATTTTGGGAAATGTTTTTAGGAGAAAACTTTTTGTATATGTGAGAAGAACTTTCTGCATGTTGAGAAGAGTTTTCTGTGATGTGAGAAGAGTTTTTCCTTTTAAAATTCCACAAAATGGTTCCTTTTGAAAACTTAATGAAGTTTGAATAAAATGATTGTTGAAATCTGAGGAGAGAGATTTTTTTGAGTTTGAAATTTGAACAGGATTTACAAGTTGAGTTTGAATTGGATGAATTGAATTCGAGTTGAATGGAATTGGGACTGAATTGAAATGAGTTGGGTTTGAATTGGGTTGATTTGAATTCGGGTTGGGATTGAAAAACGAATCGGGTCAAAGTTAGACCGGGTCAAAGTTAGATTAGGTCAAAGTTGAGATTGGTCAAAGTCAAAGTTCAGTTTGGTCAAAGTTGGACCAAGTCAAAATTGGGTCAAGGTCAAAGTTGGACCAGGTCAAAAATTGGGTCAAGGTCAAAGTGGGGTCAATCAAAGTTGGACCAAGTCAAAGTCAAAGGTCAGGTTGGTCAAAGTTGGACCGAGTCAAAGTTCAGGTTGGTCAAAGTTAGACCAAGTCAAAGTTTGGATTGGTCAAAGTTGGACCGAATGGGCTTGATGGGTCGAATTTGGGCCTTGGGTCTTGGGGTTTGGGCTGAGATAGGGTTTGGGCTGAAATTGGGTTTGGGCCGAATGTGGGGGTTTTGGCCGAGTGTGGGGTTTGGGCCGAGTGTGTGATGGGCCGAATGGGCTTGGGCTAGATAATGGGCCGATGGGCCTAGGGTTTGGTGATGGGCCAATGGGCCTTGGGTTTGGTGATGGGCCGAATGGGCTTGGGCTAGGTAATGGGCCGATGGGCCTTGGGTTTGGTGATGGGCCAATGGGCCTTGGGTTTGGTGATGGGCCGAATGGGCTTGGGCTAGGTAATGGGCTGATGGGCCTTGGGTTTGGTGATGGGCCGAATGGGCCTTGGGTTTGGTCTCTGTTTGGGCCGAGATTGGGTTGGACTTGGTAATGGGCCGATTGGGCTAGTGGGCCAAGTTTAGAAATGGGTCATTTTGAGATTTTATTTACAAGTGGGAAAATGGTGTTCAAAATAAATTGAGAGTTCTTTTTGAAATGAAACACCAATTAAAAGTGAGAGACAATTCGATTTAGAGGAGTTGAAAAATGGGAGGGACTTGGAATGAGAAACCTTAGCTATAAGCAACAATCAGGATTCTTTTCTTTTCATTTTTTTTGGGTAAAGTTTTTTAGTGAAATTAAGGGGTGGTTTGGGATAGGCTTTAAGAGTTTGGAAGGTATTATTCCCCACAAAGCAAATCATAAATAAGCTAGCTGTGGGGTACCCTCAAGGCTTAAAAGAATTTTTAAAGTTTTGGAAAATATTGTTCCCCACAAAGCAAATCAGAAATAAGCTAGCTGTGGGGTATTTTCCAAGACTTTGATCAAAAGAAAAAAGGGGTGACCTAAGGGGCCATCTAGGGTTTACATAACAAACAGATATAGACAACAAAGAATTAAAGAACATCCGTAACGCCGTGCATGCACATGAATAATACAAGAGAGATAATCAGATAGCAGGTCACACGATGGATAGCAAATTAAAAACAAACCGTTTTAACAGAAATGAACCCGTTCTGGTTGTTACTTACGACTAGGCTATAATACTACACCTCACCCATTTTTACTGCTTGTTAAGAAACGGACTTAAACAGAAGGAAATAAAATCCACTGCCGCTAAACTCAACTATTTGGCCCACTTAAACTGAAATTCTGCATCTTGTTACTTTGGTTATTTCCACATCCCTATCCACTGTTTAAAGACTGAACCCATCGGTGAACTATTCTAAAGCATGACATCAATATGGACTGCAGAAATGGCCTAGAAGGTCTCCTAACCCTCTCCTGTTTTAATGTGAAGTCTTCAACTAAAGAAAACAGTGGGATATAGGTTCTACTCTTAAGTTGCTACGTCATTTTTTATCAACTTTTGTTACTCAAATGAACAAGCCGCCAAAGAACAGGCCAGGACAGTTCTATGTCTAGTAAAAAAAAAAAAGCTAACTGAGGTGTCCATAGTTTGACTTCGGGACAAACAGATAGATATACAAGAGTGGGACGAAGTGACCATCAATGAGCAACAACCAGTAATTCAACCAAGAAACCCTTACTCCAGAAATTACAGCATGAATATGTTTTCCATGGTTTCAGGTAGATTTCATGCTATCAAACACCAAATGACTGAAGCGCATACAGAGATATCATATACACTGCTCAGACCACCGCATCAGTCAAATGAACAGAGGGCACAAAGCATTTTAGGTTCACGGGATAAGTACCAGGTATGGAGGCAAAAGGATTTCCTGCAAGTAATTAACAGGAAGATAGAAACAACACCATCACAAACCCGTGGTTAGTTTCAACAGTTTGAACCGAATTTCAAAGAGTAACAGAGGGGGTTTAGAGACACAACCTCGTTTGTATACTTCATGATTGCCTATTAATGATTCTTAGGGCAACACAACTTCTAGATAGTCAATATGCTCAAACAAAGATAGACAGCAGAATTAAACCTCAGAGGAACATACACAAGTAATCTCTAACAGTCAAAGGAAAAGACTACGGAAATACCCTCTCATGGGTATTCTCGAATTTATTCCTGTCAACTGCAAAAAAAATAACGCTCAAACACAGCGTAATATCAGAGATGATTAAGCGCTTGTGCATTGAGAATGAAAACGAAAATGAGGCAAGTATATTCTCCATGTATTTTTGCAGAACACGTGTTAACAAACAGAGGGCTAGACGAAGGTCTGAATTCGTCGGTGTGCAAGCATAACTCAAAGCGAAGATGTAGTGCAGAGGCGGAACACCTCATATTTCAAGAATGCAGAAACAGGCTCATAATATAATCTTCTGCAACTCTCGAACCCGTAGACCCATTTTGAGTTCCGGTATTCTTTGGAGCGCATATGTTCAAACGATGAAAGCTTAAATATACAGAAAACAAGTAAATGCGTTCGATCTGCTTGCGGCTTACAATCCAGAAACTCCTTGTGTGCTCAAAACCCTTCTGGAGTCGATGCTTCAAGTTTCAAAAATAACGACGAAATAGAGCGAGATCGTTTGGAAGAGACGAAGAGAAAAGGAGGCGAGCTTTGAAGCGTGGGAGTCGGCATTGACATCGAAATCGATTTCCGGAAAACCAACACCCCATGCGCTTACTGGGGCCGCCATTGATCAAACTCATTTGGCAAGAATCGGAGAAGAAAGATGTAGTAGAGAAATGTAGTCGGACTCGGAGATGAGGAAGAGATAAACTAGAAAAGAGAATCGAAAAGAAAGAAGACATGCAGAATGAGAAGAGAGGATGCTTACTCTGCTAGCAACCGAAGATGAACGAAATCGAAATGGATTAAAACCGGCAGTTCGTGGATGGTAGGATGAAGCTTTAAAGGGAAAACCGTAACTCTCGAGAAGAAGACGCCTGGGGATTTTTTTTGGATTTCAAAACTGTGGAAGACAATCGGAATGTTCCAATCGACCGAGAATGAGGGTGCTTGTGTGTCGGCTCCTCTTTTTTAGAACGTGCCCATACTGTAGATTTTCAGGTTGTTTTTATAATGGGAGAAAGGCAAACTGATGACTATTAGGGTTTTGTTTTAGACATGGGCTCTCTATTTTTGGGCTGGATTCATGAACTGACTAATAGAAGTGGGCTTTAACTGGGGCAAAAATCGGACCAGGGGGGATAGAAGAGGCAAAATGAGTTTTAGCAGCTTCCCAGTCTCGAACTCGTGACCTCTAGCGTACCCCTTGCATGCTTCTACCGGTTAAGCTATGACAGAACTCAGTATATTAGCATACGAAATAAAAACAAGAGTTCTTCCACGGGCGGGGATGAAAATAGAACGCGTCCAATTGTTCACCAGATTCGAACCCCCTACCTGTTGATTTTCTAGTGGACATGCTAACCGACTAAGCTAACTCAGAACTCAACACATAGACGGAGGAAATAATACAAAAGCCTTAAATCTGACCGGATAATTCATCTAAAAAATGTTACCGTTTCAGAAGGAAAGTATACAATACAAATGAGAACAATAATATAGTGAGATTAAATTATGGGATACAATTAAAAATAAGATTCAAAACGTGATGAGTTTAAAACCGTATTGTCGTTTGAAAATTCGTTTTAGCAAAATTGTGTTTTTATGAAATGCTTTGAAAAAGACTATAAAACGATGGTTTCATTTTGGCATGCACGTCAATACGTGTTGACAAAGAAAGGCGACGACCCCTCTTATTGTGTTTATTATTTCGGAATTTGCTTTATGGGGTGAGAATTTTTGGTGTCTACACTTCCCACCTTGCACTTTTCTGTTTGATAAGATGCACCCAGGTTGTTCTAGTGAAATCATCAACAAAACACACAAAATACTTGTAACCATTATATGTATCCTCCCGAAATGGACCCAGATATCAACATGTATCATCTCTGTTGATGTTATTTTGATCGGCAAACTCAGTTCAATTCCGAAGCCTGTTTTAAGACCAGCCTGAAGCGAAGTCTGTCAGTCTTGAACTGACGAACAGAAAAGAAGATAAAATATTTAACAAGATTTTATCTAGCTGTTAAAGATAAAATCTTGAATGATAAATTCTCACACAGTCCCTGTATCTATATAAGAGGAAGAAAGTCTAGGTTAGAAAGGGAAAAAAAAAAGAACGCAAAAGAGAGAAAGGGAAATACAAGGTAATTTGCTGAGTAATATAGTAAGGGCGAATATAGAGAGAAACAGAGAGAAAGAGTGAGATTGTAGAGTCAATCCCCGAAGAGTTGGTTTCTAATTTCGTTGTAAGTAACTTGAGTTCAGAACTCAAGTTACGTGTGAGTTATGTCAAGAGTGTTGTTGACGTGAGGGTATGTATTCGTATTGAATACGTGATTGTGTAACCATTATTATACGTGATTGTGTAACCATTATTATACGTGATTATGTAACCATTATTATACGTGATTATAATAAAGGTTCTACCTTTGTGCTATTCTGGTCTTCCCTTCTTTCTCCCCGTTCGTCCTCAGTTCTGAACTCAGACCATCGACACCTTCTGAGTTGCAGACTCAGCACCGATATATAGGAATTAACATTTGGTATCAGAGCAAGGTAACCCTAGATGCAGAAGAAACTTCTTCAGGGTTGATCGTGATGAATTCCTACTATGTTAAGCCTCCAAAGCTGACAAAGTTCAACAACACCAGTTGGTGCGAACAGATGGAGGATCAATTAATCTCTATTGATCTACAGTTATGGGACGTAGTGACTGAAGGTGACCTGAAGCCGAAAATTGAGGAGGGTGGCGTCACCAAAGAAAAACCAAGATCCAGTTGGAGTGAGAGCGATAATAAGTTGATAAGCAAGAACAGACAAGCTCGAAGGGTTATCATGTCGTCATTATCAGATTCAGACCAACAGAAAGTCTTGGGCTTGCGCACTGCTAAGGAGGTTTGGGAATTTCTCAAAACCGCATATGCTGGAACAGAATCGGTTAAAAAGGCTAAGGGCAACCAGCTCAAGAGACAGCTTGATAACTTCAAGATGTCAGACTGTGAGACTATATCTGAAACACTTGAGAGATTTGACAAGATTTTGTGTGAGCTCAAAACTGTCGGGGTAGTTCTTGACAATGATGTGGTGAACGAAAGAATTCTGGATAGCCTCGGTAAACACTGGCTAAATTTTTCCACACTTTTGGAGTCCACAAAGGATTTATCCAAGTTGTCTTTCGAAGAGCTGGGATCAGAACTGACGGTGTACGAAGGTAAGATGAGAGGAAACACTGTTACTCAAACTAAGGATCTGGCTCTAAACGCACATGATACTACCACAATATCAGAAGATGAGGATTGTGACGTAGATGAGGAAATCACTAAGATTATGAACATCATACAGAGGCTGAGCAGTAGAAAACAAAGGTCAAACCAACAGAGTAAGTCAAAGAAGGAACAAAACACATGTTTTAGGTGTAACAAGCCTGGTCATGTTGTCAAGGATTGTCCTCTCCAGCAGAAGGAAAATTCTCAGAAGAAGATTAAGAAACACACAGATACAGCTGCAGCTGCATGGGGACAGGATATCTCAGATACAGACTCAGAACCCGGGGAGTGCGCGCAGATGTGTTTGACGGCAATTGCTCGCGAAGATGATGACATCAATACTGAGTATAACATAAAGGAGAAGGAGATCTGGAAGGATACTCTTGAGAAAGAAGAGATATTTATTCAGCTAACCTCTGCACTCTCTGAGATAAAATTCTTGAAGAATCAGTATGATACTGAGATTAAAGAACTCAGGGCTAAGGTGAAAAGTCTGAGTCAGTCTTCGACTGAAAGCAAAAATCGTGCCATTAAGAGTTTAGATAAGCCAAGGATTAACTTTGTTAGCCCTTTGGAAACTAGGATTCTCACTCTTCCTTGTTGGGCACAGGAAGAGATAAATTCGCTTTTGGATAGCAAAAAATCGCTAAAAAGAGAATGTGAAACACTCTCAGACATGGTAGCCAAGGCAAATCGAAAGTTAGAATGTTAGACTCCTGCTAATCCAACTTGGTATACCGGGAAGGCGAATTTTAAGCAAATGATGCAGAATAATAACTCAGACAAATGCGGTTTGGGATATAAGTCTGAGACATTCTCCCAGTCTACAACTGAGAAGTTACACACTGTAACTGTGAGACATCAGCCAAGATTACACTCATGCCGATATTGCCACTAGCTAGGACACAAGGTTAGATGGTGTCCCAAATTGTTGAAAAAACAATTGCGTGAAAAATCATCAAGGCAGAACTCATTCGAAATCAAAAGATTGCACACTAAAAGGTGGGTTCCTATCAATCACTTTAAGTCTGAGCCTACAACTGAGATCAAACAAGTTTGGGTACCAAAGTCAAATCAGACCTACCAAACTCGTTGCAAATAGGGAAAATGTTCTACTAAAACTAAATTGATAAACCTAGAAATTAATAAAACGAAAATCCTGTTGGGTTGCAAAAAAATCCCGGTCACTATAGTATAGAAAGTTAAGCAACCAGATATCGAACCACGGGACTTGAATAAATAAGCCTAAGTCCTAAGAAAACTTGAAATTCAGGGGGTTGTGAATTTTTTTTGTGATTGAATTGAATAACTGCAAATCAAAGTTTAAAAGAACAATTAATGAGAGTAAATGATGAGTTTGATAAAATGAATGAAACTCCGGGTTCGGGCTGTTCTTTGCTGGATAAATCTAGCAAAATCTACAATTCAATTATGAGAAACGGAAAGGCCAATTCTTAAGCTCTCTTCGATCCTAAATCTTAGTTAAAGGAAGAGCTCACCTATCAGAACATGTCAACTCTAATCTAGCAGTTGGCAAAACACATACAGGCGGATTACGTGCGAAGAATTATTAGCGTTTGTAGGAGAGATTATCTATCCGACTAATCTTTCCCCAAATCTCCAGGTTAATTCGAACTTCCTATTAATCACCTTATCTGATCCTAATAGGATTCGCTAAACAACTCTATAAATGCGCAAATTTAATAGAGAAGATAAATGATAATCATTAACCTAGAAACAATCCATTACAATCTCATAATCAAATTGCAGAAATCCTAACTAAATTGTATCCATCGTGAACAACCCTGCCCCAGAGTTAATCCATACTAGCCAGACATTACAAAGAAGCAGATAAATACAATCAAAAGAGAATTCATCTAAAGGAAGAAAAACCCTCGAATTGAACAATTATCCAGAATCACAGGCTGCCGGCGCAAGGTTGAAGATGATGGTCTGACTCCCTTCTGTCGAAGCTCCTCCTCAATGATGATAATGTGCTTGATGAACGTGGATGGAGGTGAAGCTGATGCTGATGGTGTGGATCTGTGGAAGGAGCGTCGTTTGCCAACGTGAGAGTGTCGTGATGTAATGATAGGTAATCCATCCTCCTCTCCACTGATTAGGTCACTTAAATAGAGTTTCTTCCCCTTTCTCCCTTCAAAACGCCGAACTTCTGCTGAAATTTTAATCGCGTCCGAACATTGGTCCGACCTTCAATGTTCGGACACATTGCTTTGAGCGCTCCAATTCCAAAAGTCTCGACTTGTGTCCGAACTTGGATGTTCAGACATGCACCGTAGGTTAGACTTCCGACTTTTCTCATTGTGATTCTCGAACCATGTCTGAACTTCGAAGTTAGGACGGAAGTTCGGACATTTCATCAGGCACAGCACACGAACTCTCGACTTGCGTCCGAGCTTGGAAGTTCGGACACAAGCTCGGACATACCTTCAAAATCCTCTAAATTCATCGTTCTGACTCCAATTCGACCCCCGTTTGTTGCATCATCTCCCTCGTGAGTTAATCTACTGTTTCCTTGGCTTTTCTCTACATTTAACATAAAAAAGGTATCAAGCCTTAACAAACAACAAACCAAAGGAAAACGTAAGATAAGTGTGGAATATTGTCCATGCGCGTATGAAAATTAAGCATTAAAGACCGCTAGAACCATTCATATTTCACACTTATCAAACCTCCTCACACTTAACCTTTGCTTGTCCTCAAGCAAAGCAGGAGTAAGATACCTCAAAATGCCTTAGTACCAAACCTTGGGTTCGCACAAAATAAAAGGGATTTAAGCCACAATAACAACCCAATAATCAGTCTGCTCTTAACTGCATGTCTCTTAAACAATGAAACACGCTTTTAAAACAAAAGATTATGAAGAAGTTAAATCACGAAGTCAAAACATAGAGTAACTCAGAACCTTCCAACCTTTTCTCTTCTCAACCCGTGGATGACAAGGGGTGTGAAGTACTGCCATATTCCGCAGAACCTTTCAACACCACGTACTCATGATCTAATTAAAGGATTTGCCATAAACATAAGACTTTAAAGAGCTTCCTTTTTTTTCTTTTTGCATACATATTGATTTTTCTCGCGCAAATAATTCATCCCCCAGACTTTTCTCTCCATCCTTGTAACGGTATTGGGTCTTTTATCCCAGATCAGACGATCTTAGGTAAATGGGTGATGAAGCACCCCAAGGACTTAATAACCGGATGGAAGAGGCCTGTTTTGGTTCAGAAAATAACTCAGATCAGAGGAGTACCTTGCCTTTATCCTTCATTCCAGACATTCTCATCATTCCCAAGGTTCCAAGTTAAACCAGTTCTGACTCCATAACCAACTTGTCCAAAGACATTTAATAGAATTCAGTCATTTTGAAAATATGAGAACACACAGCTCTGAGCAAATCAATCCTTAAAGTCATCACCGGACTCAACTCCACAACGAAAAGATCTACCCAAGTATTCAGCACCTAGAAGCACTCTAAGGAACTTACCTCCATATAGCCCAAGACCAAACAAAAATTAGTGCGGGATGCAAAATAAATGGCTGACACATTCAGAAAGATCTCCCCCTTCCTCACACTTAATGAGGAGCAATGTCCGCATTGTTCAGAAAATTATCACAAGAAAGAGATCGTACTAAATGTGTCAGACTCACAAGGGTGGAAGCGAAGAGTTACAGAATTATACACGTTATAGCATGGGCCGAACATAAACCAAAAAGAAAAAGAAACTGAAAACTCCCCTGATTTCTTTTGTGATGATTGAGGAAGAGGTTCTTCCTCACACTTAGTGTCCTGGTAGGGGAGAATGTTTCCTCACACTTGCTTCCAAGCTAGTGTCCGGCATGGAGTCAGCACGGTAAAGCATACTTGCACACATTCAACAAACAAAACAGAGAAGTATGCTAGAGGCATCGCATTAGTGACAACTAGTATTCGGAGTTTAAGAGAAGAACAAACTAAAATCGAAATAAAAATACAACCCAATCGAAATAAAAGAAATAGGTCTAACACAACTGAAAGTAAATCCAAAAAGAAGTCCAGATATGGCTTCTAAACAAAAGTAGCATCAAAACAACATGATCACTGTGGGGCGGGTAGTACGCCTGCCACTGCTGAAATTGAGCGAGCAGAGCCTCATAGTCATCCTGAGAGCGTCGTGCCTGCTGCTGTAGAGTCTCGATCTCCGCCTGATAGCGACGATCCATCTCCTCAAAACGAGACTCTAGCTGAGTAAACTCATAGCGAGTGACATACTCGCTCCCAGGGGCTGGCAGTGCAAGAAATGCGTCCTCCTCTTCAGCTGTAGCAGTAGGAGTGGGCTCTGACGGACCCTCACCCGCCTCTCGCTGGCGCTTCTGTGGTCGCGGGGCAGCCTTCTTCCTCCATTCCCTCCCGTCAAACTCGAACCACATCTTCTTCAGGGCGCCCACATCAATAGGGGACCGCGCAGCATGCAGCCCCGCAGAAGGAATGGTGACCATCTGCCTCCTAAGGATGTGGCAGATCATGACCGGATAGCCTAGCTTGTGTCGGTCCTTGTGCTCCATAATATACTGCAGATGCAAGAAGATCACCCACGGCAAGTAAGTAATCTCAGCAGCCCCAGCAAACGACGGATTTAGCACTGCCTGAAGAAGAAGAAAATCAGTGTGGTTCAGGTCTGAGCTCTGACGTGGGAGAACGTTCGCAGCCAGTAGTGCGAAGAGGACTCTCTCCTGCGGGCTCTGAAGCAGATCAGCAGGGACGACCTGCTTTGATGGGTCATCCCCTCTGCGTCGTCGTGGCCCCTGAACCATGAGGGGGGTGTAGTGGTTGATAGCTGCTGCCTTGAAGTCATTGGGGTTGAGGTGCTGAGGAGGGTCGGGGGCGGGATAAGGAAGGTCCAGATAGCGAGCAATCTCCATCGTGGAGACTGTCACTCTATCACCGTCAACAATGGATTTAATCTGGCCGTCCTGGTAGATTGCATTCGCATAGAACATGCGTACCACTCGTTCAGAATACTGGCCCCCCATATCCAAAATTTGCCCCAACCAAATGGGTTCAATAATCCCCTCAGCCCCAGCTGAGTCTCCAGCTCCGGCACCACACACCGTTCAGCAATAATGTCCATATCTTTGGCGAACCACTCTCTGGCTGCCTCATTTCTAAATTCATCCTGCTGAGTTCGACGACTCGAGCTTGCGCCGGTTCTCCCAGCCCTCTTACCACGGCCTGTAAATCGGCTCAACATCTGCTCATACAAGGGCAACCAATGTCAAATAAAGGAAGGCAAAGAAATAGTTCGAAGTATGCACTGAATTATCCAAAATTCGACAGAGTCTCCCCTAAAAATTCAGTATTCTTCCACAACAAAGATTTATCAGCTTTTTCATTCGCAACGGAGAACTACTACCAGTGACCAGCAGAGACTTAATCAACAGAAAATCGCAGCAGTTTAAACCTATCCAGTCCTAGTCTCAGTCAATAGTTTTATTCAGCCATGTAAAATCCACAGATGCAAAATAAAATCAAAATAGTGTGGTTCAACCACTTCTACCAGCAACTCAAACCACAACAGAAAATGAAGCTAATACATGCAGATTTAATCTAGCAAACTCAACTCAAACAGCACCTTCTCGGCTAATTATGCCTCAGATTTCAAAACTTAGCACAAGCACAATAAAAGAAGTAAGGAAGTGGAGAAAATACCTTGTTCAAGTCGAATGAGGAATTAGAAACAAGAAGAACAACAGAATCTGCAAGATTAGACTCAAAATCCACCAAATGCGACAGTTAGGGTTTCGGATCGAACAGGCTCAAAAATCGGGATTATTTGGGGGTTTCTGATCGAATTCGAGGTCTAGAGTGGTAGAGAATTGAAAAACGAGCAGATTGATAGCAAGAATGTGAGATTTGGTGGAGAAATGAGGGAGTTGTGAGAGATTGAAGAAGAGGGGAGTTGGGGGCGCTGTGTTCGTCGCGAGGAGGAAGAGAGGTTTTTTTTTTAAGTCCGCCCGCGCCCCTTTAATTCAGAATTTTCGAGGTGTCCGAACTTCATAGTTCGGACAGAAGTTCGGACATACATACCTGTGCAGCGCTTCGCATCGTGTCCGAACTTCGAAGCTCGGACCAAAGTTCGGACATCTCGTGTTTTTGTTTCGCTAAACTCTCGTATCAGGTCCGAACTTCGATGTCCGGACCGATGTTCGGACGTACCGTTTTGCACAGACTTCAAACTCTCAAACTACGTCCGAACTTCAATGTCCGGACTGAAGTTCGGACAACACCCAAAATGCACCAAATTGTTTCTTTCTGCTCTCAAACCACTGTAAACAAAAGCATTATCCTAAAACAAAACTATAAACAACATAATAACACAGAATTAAAGTACCGAAAAACACTGGGTTGCCTCCCAGTCAGCTGCTCTTCTTTAATGTCTTTAGCTAGACAATTCCTGCTTGATCAATCAGAGCAAGTGTGGTGGGCAGCTTTACAACAGCCTACAGCGAATTCCTTCAACTTCTCAATTGCTTCCGCATTCGCCAAGAGAATTTCTTTTTCACGTTCGAACTCGTCTCTTGAGAAATCATCTTCGCTGTAGGATTGGATTCACTCTCCACAAAGAATATTGCCTGCATAGGAAAAAGCTTATGATCAGTACCAAGATAGCCTTTTAAACGAGCACCATTTACCTTAAAGGTTTCACCAGCCTTGTTCTCCAGCTCGTATGCTCCATAAGATGTAACTCCCATAACTCTGAAGGGGCCTGCCCAGTGTGATTTTAGCTTCCCAGGAAAGAGACGTAGCCTAGAGTTAAAGAGCAGCACTAGATCCCCCACTTTGAAGTCTCTCTTTTGAATCATCCGGTCGTGGATCCTTTTTGTGCGCTCTTTATAGATCCTTGAGCTGTCGTACGCCTGGTCTCTTAGTTCCTCCAACTCAGAAAGCTGAAACCGCCTCTTCTCTCCAGCATCACGCAAATCAAAGTTCAGAGCCTTTAAAGCCCAATAAGCTCTGTGCTCTAGCTCAACTGGGAGATGACAAGCCTTCCCGTACACCAGTTTAAAAGGAGACATCCCTATGGGAGTCTTGAATGCAGTTCTATAGGCCCACAGAGCATCGTCAAGCTTGACAGACCAATCCTTCCTGGAGGAGTTGACTGTCTTCTGAAGAATCCATTTTAGCTCTCGGTTACTCACTTCTGCTTGCCCATTAGTTTGGGGATGATAAGGTAAAGCAACCTTATGAGTCACCCCGTACTTAGTCATCAGGGAATCAAAAGCCTTGTTGCAAAAGTGAGAACCTCCGTCACTGATGATAGCTCTTGGCACACCAAATCTAGTAAAGATGTTCTTCTTCAAGAATTTCACCACAGTTCTAGCATCAGCAGAAGAGCAGGGGATTGCTTCGACCCATTTGGAAACGTAATCTACAGCAACGAGGATGTAGTGGTTTCCGTGAGAAGAAGGGAATGGGCCAGTAAAGTCAATACCCCAGACATCAAACAGTTCAACTTCCAGGATTCCCTTCTGAGGCTCATGCCTTCTTGTGTTCCCCATCCTCTGGCAGTTATCACAGTGAGCACAGAAGCGGTGGACATCCTTGTGCAGAGTGGGCCAGTAGAACCACACACTCCAATACCTTAGCAGCTGTCCTAGTAGGACCATGGTGACCACCTGCCTCTCGAGAATGGCAGAACTCAATTACACTGTTAACCTCTTCATCGGGGAGACCCTTCTAATTAAACCGTTAGCACATACTCTGAAGAGATAGGGGTCCTCCCAAACGTAATGACGGGCTTCAGAAAGAAATTCTTCCTCCGGTTGTAGCTTAGATATCATGGGGAATCAAACCAGAGGCAAGATAGTTAGCCAGGTCAGCGTACCATGGCTCTTTAACTCTCCTAATTACATAAACTGTTTTGTCAGAAAGAATTCATTAATGGGGACCCCGTCATCTGGATCTCAAGCCTAGATAAATGATCCGCAACCCCATTCTGCTTCCCTTGCTTATCACAACTTCCAAGTCGAACTCTTGGAGAAGCAATATCCATCTCAAGAGTCTGGGCTTAGAATCATTCTTTGAAATAGGTATTTCAAGGCAGAGTGGTCGTTGTGAGCAATTACCTTACTTCCCAGCAAATAGGGCCTACTTGTCAAGAGCGAACCCACCGCAAGCTCCTTTTCAGTGGTGGTTGTAATTCTTTTGAGCCTCCGACAGAGTCTTACTTGCATACGTGATAACCCTCAAAATTTTATCTTTCCTCTGACAGAGCGCAGCACCAACAGCAAAGTAACTAGCATCTGTCATGACCTCAAAAGGGAGAGACCAGTCAGGTGGACCACAATAGGGGCAGAGATGAGTTTACTCTGATAGTTTGAAAGGCCTTCAAACATTCTTCCGAGAACTGAAACTTTACATCTTTCTGCAGAAGATCAGACAAGGGCTTCGCAATTTTGGAAAAGTCCTGGATGAACCTTCGATAGAACCCTGCATGACCCAGAAAGGATCTAACTCCCCTGACTAAAGTGAGAGGAGGTAACCCCTCAATGACTTCCACCTTCGCCTTGTCCACCTGAATACCATCTTTGGAGACCTTGTGTCCAAGAACTATACCCTCATGTACCATGAAATGGCACTTCTCCCAATTCAAAACAGGTGGGTCTCCTCACATCTGCCTAGTATCTGATCCAGCTGATCAAGACACACATCAAAACTCTGGCCATATACCGAGAGTCGTCCATGAAGACTTCTATGCTTTTCAATAAACTCATTAAAAATCTCCATCATGCACCGCTGAAATGTGGCTGGAGCGTTGCAAAGACCAAATGGCATCCTCCTGTATGCAAAAGTGCCATAAGGGCAGGTGAAGGTGGTCTTCTCCTGATCCTCTGGCGCAATGGGAATCTGGAAGTAACCGTTGCACCCATCAAGGAAGCAGTAGAACTCCTGTCCAGCTAGCCGCTCCAACATTTGATCAATAAACGGCAGCGGGAAGTGGTCCTTCCTTGTGGCTTCGTTCAAACGCCGGTAATCGATGCACATCCTCCAGCCAGTGGTCTGTCTTTGGGGCACCAATTCGCCTTTATCATTGGGCACCGCCACTATTCCTCCTTTCTTGGGAACAACTTGTACAGGTGTTGGGCAAAACAGTGGTGAGACTACTCTGCTAACTATGGGCAGTGAACCCAATCATTGTAGTACAACAAGGTCGTATCCACAGGGACTTCGTAACTATCTAGCTAATTATCAATTTAGTAACTGTGCAGAAATATATACAAAGGTGCATACATGTAAACTGGGGTTTTTGGGATTTTAGTTGATAGATGGAAAATAAAGGAAAGCAGTAAAACTAGACTAACTATCTAGGATAGGTGTAGCTCGGGATGGTTATTTGCACCCGTCCTCCCCTTACTACCAATTGTCGAACCTCGAACTCATGGCTAAACAACGGGAACGCTAAACTGACTAATAGCCTAATCAAGGTCTACTAATCCTAACCAACGGAATGGAACCTGGTGGATCTTCCAAGTCCCTAGTCAATTGATGGCATTAAGCATAAATTCCCCTAAGTTGCAGTGTAGTCTAATCTCGAAATCCTCGATATTAGAATGCATTGATTCAGTCCTCACGGTCTAGATTTCTATCTCAGAATCACATGTTGACAGAAATCCACAATAATGCTCAACTAATCGGTAGGCCAAACCAACCAGTTTAACACATAGTGCTAATTAATCAACAACCTAGAATCTATCTCAGAATCTCATTTCAACAAATTCAAGGCAAACCAACCAATTTCACACAAAGATAACAAATTGGGCAAAACCCTCAACAGATCCCCAAATCCTGGGTGACAAGTTCAAGAGCCACAAATACACAATTATTATCAGTATTCAGCACAAGAACTGAAATAAAATCATAAACGAGTTCAAGAATCAACAATGGAGTTTAGGGATTTTGGGGCAAAATCCCCAAATCCCAAGCTACAAGGAGTCTAAACAACCATTAGAGAGTAAAGAAGGGAGAGAGAGTAAGAAATGGCCATTAATGGAGCTTGGGAGCTTCAATGGAGGTGGGTCTTCCTCCTCTCCTTCTTCTCTTCTTCTTCTTCCTCTTTTCCCCTTCTTTTTCTTCCTTTTGCGTCGTTTTTCGTCTGGGTTGCGACTCCCCCTCTTCTCTTTTTTCTGCGTTTAAAATCTCAAATCTGGGCATTTTTTGCGACCGACCGACCCACCCTGGGTCGGTCCCGTGGGTCGGTCGAGTCCCGAAGCAATTTCGGGGCCGAAAACGCGTTTTTAAGTCCGACCGACCCACCCATGGGTCGGTCGGTGGGTCGGTCCTATAGGCAGGCTAACTTCAAAATGTTGTATCTTCTTCGTTCTAGCTCCGATTTTGAATCCGTTTGCGCCCACGCGTTTGTCTCTTCATCTACTTTACTCCTATCTTGGTTATTCCTCCTGTTTAAACAATAAATGTGTAAGACACCAATGAAACATAAAACTAGAGGAAAACAAGCTAGAGTGGAGAAATGAGCATGAAAAGTGTTGATTAAACATATGAAATACTCCCCTAAAACATGCTCATTTAGACACTCATCACACCCCCACACTTACCTTTTTGCTTGTCCTCAAGCAAAACCAAGCACCCATGCAAGTAAGGAATGCTCAAGACTAACAAACACTAACATGAATTGTAGGATAAAAGAAGAAGCAAAAAGTGATTAAAACCTTTGAGGAGTGTGAACCATCTCTTAGTGGTGGCATGGGTGTGCTTAGGGCAAAACAAAATCTAGAGTTTCGGGGTATGATCCGAAGTGCTTCAAAGTTCTAAAGATTAGGTGACTTGGAGAGCTTTTACCATGTCCAACTTCTCTCAAGAATGGGCATTGAGAAGAAAACAAAAGGAAAAATAGATTTATGCAATTGTTTCACTTTTGCATAAGAGATGAGAAGATAAAATTTTGGCATCATGCCTTTGCATTTAAGAACACTCAACTCTCATTGTTGGTTAACAATGGCGTCTCACAAGTCCCTTGATGGATTTTCACAAAGAAGCACCCCTTAGCAATCCCTAAGAAAGAAGACAGAAGGAACCCCAAAGCAATAAAAATCCAACCATACAAGATCACTTGGCCACACCGCATGTAAAATGCTCCTCAAAAGCAATCAAAATGAAAAATTTAGCATTTATCCCACAATTCATAACAGTATTTGTTCTTAATGAGAACAACTCACGACACAAGGATCCAAGTTTTTTATTTTGGACAATCGCAAGATAAGCATGAAGTATTAAGCATTTAAGCACACAATTCACCGAAAAGGTCACTCCCCCACACTTAAATTGAACAATGTCCCCATTGTTCACCAATCAAAACCGGGGAAGGTTCCAGAAGACCTTTGCGGGAAGCAGACAAAAGGAAAATCACACGGGACCAAACAAACAGTATAGCGCAGAAGCTATCCCCAAATTTGCAGATTCAAAATTAGAGAAGAGAGAACGAAAACTAAAAGGAACTAGTACTCCCCTGAGATTGCTATTGCTATCAGTTTGTAGAACTCCCTCACACTTGAGCTTCAGCCTCAAGTAACGTAGCTTGGTTGCGGTGTGGACTTGAAGTTGCACCTGCATAAAACACTAGAAGCAACCAAACTACAACTGGAGTTAAGGGTTAGCAAAAACAAAACCAAAGGAGAACGAAAACAAAAACAGGAAATAAAAATAGTGGAGTCGTTGTGGGCAAATATTAAAGGAAGGGTGAAACGAGTACCCCGATAAGATGCGGATGGAAGATAGGGTGCCCGCACAATTACTAGTGGGAGGGGTCGTTGAGGTGCTACCTTCAATCGTTGGAGATGAAGGTCCTCTTGGAAAATTTCGCCAGAGGTTCCTTTGTAAATGTTCCTAATTCCATCCCTTTTTCAGAGGGGCTGACCTGTTTCCAAAATATTCACAACACAGACGCCACCAATTGGGCGTAAAAGGGCAAGTCCAAAGAATGCCAAAATAGCCCATTATGGAAAATAATGCAAAATCTAAACTAACAGAATTTAAAAGACAAGATACGAAATGAAATCCGGGTTGCCTCCCGGTAAGCGGCCCTTCTTTAAGGTCTTTGGCTAGACCATACCACCGTGAAGTCATCCAGGATCGAATATGAACGTTGAAGTCGGCTTCAACGGGTGGGTTGGGCGGGCATCATCTAGCAATGAAGAACGACCCGGATCAAAAGGAAATGTGGCCTCAACACTTAGGATGTGAAAGTGTAAACTCCACTGATCGTTCATCAGGTGGAAGTGTTGAGGTGGGTGATCCTTGGTACGAGGATCAAACTGTGGTGGAGCCTCCTCTTCAAATTCAAGGATGTAAACATCCTTATCTTCAGTGAGCGGTGCAGGGAGAACTCCGGAGCGGACTTTGTCTTCAATCTTTGGTCCCGGATCAAATGGGAAGGTGGCCTCCACACTTAGCGGGTGTACGTTGAGCTTCCACCCAACTTCATTAGTGCACGGGTGGGGGCCTTGATCCTTCAAGTGAAGATCAAAGTTTGATGGCTCCTCCTCCTCCTCAAATTCGAGGATGTAAATGTCCTCAACTTCTTGGTGAGGCTCATGGGAAGAGCCTTGATGAAAATCAACTTCAGAGGGAGGTGGCACCTTGAAGTTGATTATAGCACTCTCCTCTGATGGCTCGGAGGGAGGCGGCATCTCCTCCTCCTCAAGGTTGAGGATGTGTCCATCCTCATCTTCTGGGTGGAGCACAGAGAAGGAGGGGAAATAACGGTAGTTGACTTCAGAGGGAGGAGACTCCATGAAGTCAAGGTGGAAGCGGTCCTCTGATGGCTTGTCTTCGAACTCAGGAAGATGGTTGAATGACGTTTTCTCAGGTTCGAACGGGGGAGGTGATAGAGAGCAACTCAAGTCCTCAGTAAGGTGATCCACTTTATGAACCATTTCGCTCTCCGGTTGCTGCGATGCAAGGTTTAGTAGACCTTCCATCATCGCGTTCATCTCTACTAATTTGGAATAGAGCTTCAGTTGGTTCATGTCGAGGTCTTTTTCCTTAGTCTGATGCTCCACTTCATGGACCATTTCACTCTCTGGTTGTTGCTCCCTTCGAGCTAGTGTAATGAGCTGGTTCATGTCGATGGTGTTCATTCTAGCACTAAGATCCTCCAGAGTGGGTGAATCTACCCTTGCCGTGATCTCAGAACAATAAGCACTCTTCTGGTCTCCTCCACTCTCTTGGCACCTGATCCATCGACTGATGTCTTGTTCAGTGGGGTTTGGATTGACAGATAAGAACCGGTTATCCATGAGAGTCTCCGATCTTGAGATTAGATCCTCACAAGGAGGGCACATATGAAAGGATCCACACCCTTGACAATCAATGTATTGGTCGTAGGTTGCTCCAGAGGTGTAGCCGTAACAATCTTCTGCTTGATCATCAAGACCATCCATCAGAGATAGGTTCCTAAAAAAAAGTAACACAAATTTATACACAAACGGGGGAAATAAAGGAAATGAAAAATATGCACAGAAACTAAACAGATAATAAACAGATAGTTGGACCGAAGTCCCCGGCAACGGCGCCAAAAACTTGTTGGGCAAAACAGTGGTGAGACTACTCTGCTAACTATGGGCAGTGAACCCAATCATTGTAGTACAACAAGGTCGTATCCACAGGGACTTCGTAACTATCTAGCTAATTATCAATTTAGTAACTGTGCAGAAATATATACAAAGGTGCATACATGTAAACTGGGGTTTTTGGGATTTTAGTTGATAGATGGAAAATAAAGGAAAGCAGTAAAACTAGACTAACTATCTAGGATAGGTGTAGCTCGGGATGGTTATTTGCACCCGTCCTCCCCTTACTACCAATTGTCGAACCTCGAACTCATGGCTAAACAACGGGAACGCTAACTGACTAATAGCCTAATCAAGGTCTACTAATCCTAACCAACGGAATGGAACCTGGTGGATCTTCCAAGTCCCTAGTCAATTGATGGCATTAAGCATAAATTCCCCTAAGTTGCAGGTGTAGTCTAATCTCGAAATCCTCGATATTAGAATGCATTGATTCAGTCCTCACGGTCTAGATTTCTATCTCAGAATCACATGTTGACAGAAATCCACAATAATGCTCAACTAATCGGTAGGCCAAACCAACCAGTTTAACACATAGTGCTAATTAATCAACAACCTAGAATCTATCTCAGAATCTCATTTCAACAAATTCAAGGCAAACCAACCAATTTCACACAAAGATAACAAATTGGGCAAAACCCTCAACAGATCCCCAAATCCTGGGTGACAAGTTCAAGAGCCACAAATACACAATTATTATCAGTATTCAGCAAAGAACTGAAATAAAATCATAAACGAGTTCAAGAATCAACAATGGAGTTTAGGGATTTTGGGGCAAAATCCCCAAATCCCAAGCTACAAGGAGTCTAAACAACCATTAGAGAGTAAAGAAGGGAGAGAGAGTAAGAAATGGCCATTAATGGAGCTTGGGAGCTTCAATGGAGGTGGGTCTTCCTCCTCTCCTTCTTCTTCTTCTTCTTCCTCTTTTCCCATTCTTTTCTTCCTTTTGCGTCGTTTTTTCGTCTGGGTTGCGATCCCCCTCCTCTCTCTTTTTTTGCGTTTAAAATCTCAAATCTGGGCATTTTTTGCGACCGACCGACCACCCTGGGTCGGTCCCGTGGGTCGGTCGAGTCCCGAAGCAATTTCGGGGCCGAAAACGCGTTTTTAAGTCCGACCGACCCACCCATGGGTCGGTCGGTGGGTCGGTCCTATAGGCAGGCTAACTTCAAAATGTTGTATCTTCTTCGTTCTAGCTCCGATTTTGAATCCGTTTGCGCCCACGCGTTTGTCTCTTCATCTACTTTACTCCTATCTTGGTTATTCCTCCTGTTTAAACAATAAATGTGTAAGACACCAATGAAACATAAAACTAGAGGAAAACAAGCTAGAGTGGAGAAATGAGCATGAAAAGTGTTGATTAAACATATGAAATACTCCCCTAAAACATGCTCATTTAGACACTCATCAACAGGAGAGACCCAGCGGCTATCAGAGATAGGGTAAATGATGCCTGCATCCAAGAGCTTCAACACCTCAGCTTTCACTACTTCCTTCAGGTTTGGGTTTAATCTCCTCTAGGGCTGCCTCACTGGCTTGATACTATCTTCCATGTAAATTCGATGAGTGTAGAACCCTGGACTAATCCCTTTAATATCTGCCACTGACCACCCCAAAGCTCCCTTGTGCCTTCTTAACACTTCCAGAAGTCTGCTTTCCTGCAAAACAGACAAAGACGAAGAAATAATAACAGGCAGGGCGCTACCCTCTGCCAAGAAAGCATATTTAAGATTTGAAGGGAGAGTTTTTAATTCAAGAGTAGGGGGCTTCTCTACTGAAGGAACGAGCCTCTGAGTAGGCCTGTCCAGTGGCTCCACAGGAGGAGCATAAGGGCGAAAATAGGTTCGTCCCTGATTAAGCTGCTGGACAACACTAGCTACCTCAGTGCTCTCCTTGTCATCCTCAATCGAGTGGCATAACACCTGCTCTAGCAAATCAGAATTCTCAAGCAGGAAAGAAGAGTCATCAGTGTTTTTAGTGACAAACGCATCATAATCATCAGAACAGTCGACATCAATAGAAAGCACAGCATGAGAAGAAGCATTTGTTCTCATCATCTTAGTAATGTCAAAACTAAGTTCCTCATTATTAAATTTAAGGGTGATCTTTCCTTTGTCAACATCAATCACAGTCTTAGCAGTTCGTAGAAACGGTCTACCCAAAATTAATGGCACTTCAACATCCTCATCCATATCAAGAATGACAAAATCAGCAGGGAAGAAGAAGTTACCAACACCTACCACAACATTCTCAACCATACCACAAGGTTTGATTGAGGAACGATCAGCTAATTGCAAATTAAAATTGATTGGGACAAGCTCACCAGCATGAAGCTTCCTAAACATTGAATAAGGCATCAGATTTATACTCGCTCCAAGGTCGCAGAGTCCGAACCCACAGTCCATATCTCCAATGGTGCAAGGGATGATGGGTTGTCCTGGATCTCCACACTTTGGAGGAAGCTTCTGCTGGATGGCTGCAGAGCACGTCTCTGTCAGCTGAACAATCTCACTTTCCTTGAACTTTCGCTTGTTAGAAATCAAATCCTTCACAAAGCGAGCATAATTAGGCATCTGCTTGATAGCATCAATCAAGGGGATATTAATAGTAAGCTTCGAAAATACACTCAAAAACTTCCCAAATTGATCATCAAGTTCTTTTTCTTTCAATCTATTAGGGAAAGGAAGTTCCTTAGGAACCACCTTACCCTTGGAGTTTTTAGCAATCAAAGTATGAGAAGGGGAAGAAATAGGAGCCTGGGTCTCCTCAACAACTACCTCAAGAGGGGCTGGGGGCCCTGACGGTGCACCAGTGCTGGAAGAAGGAAGACGTCAGCTTGATCCTCAGCCACTTGATCTCTATTCATCAGCTGCTTCCCACTTCTTAAGGTAACTGCTGCTACCTCTTCAGAATTTGAGCAATCTTCAACTACCACGGCTTCTGAGACCGACACTGCCTTCAACTGTGCTTTAGGATTGGGGTCTGGTTGGGAAGGCAGTGATCCAGAAGGTCTCTGCTGTAGGAGGAACTGAGTCAACTGACTTATCGTTCTCTGCATCTCCACCATGGCGTTCTCAAGTTTTTGCTGACCAGCTGCCAAATTCTGATTTATTACTGTTTGTTGCTCTTGAGACGCCATCAGTTTATCCACCATCTCCTTCAGATTAGCATTGTTTGAGCTCAGTGATGATTGCTGAGCTTGAGACTGTTGTGGCCTAAACTGATTGTATGGGGGCTTAACAAAACCGGGTGGTCCTCCCTGACTCGCTCTCTGAGGTTGCATCTGCTGTGAGTTGAGGGTGTTATTTGGATTTCCGTACCTCAGGTTTGGATGTTGATTCTGCATCCAAGGCTGCCTGTTGTACTGGCCAATTGCATGCGCCTCCTCAGTCTGCCTCATCTCAGCAACCATCGGGCAGTCCTCATAGTCATGGCTGTCTCCACACTGAGAACAGCATACCTCACTGGGACCAGTAGACATCTTCTTGACAGATTGCACAGGTGTCTGTCCCATAGTGAGCTGCTCGAGCATCTTCGCCATGTTACCCACCGTAGTTTAAATGGGCCTGCTCAGCAGCAATTTGCTCCATCATAGGATCTGGAGTCCGTGAAGAAGTCTGACCGACTGTGAACACTCTTCCACCACTGCTGCTCCACTGGCGGAGCTCCTCGCAGTAGGACTCCATAGCCGACATAAATTCTTCTCCGCTCTTGGCAAGCAAGTTTCCACCCAGTGCAGCTCTGACTTCACCTCTATGCTCATCTCTCAGCCCTTGGAAGAACCCCTGGGCCAAAGATGTCGTGGTCTGCCCGTGATGAGGACACTGGCGGAGCAGCTCCTTGAATCTATCCCAGGCTTCACAGACTGTCTCACTGCCGGACTGTCTGAAGGTGGTCAGGTCAGCGATCATCTGTCTGGTCCTGGAGATGGGGATGTACTTCTCATAAAATCTCTCCGTCATCAGCTCCCAGGTAGTGATGATACCGGGAGGTAGACGATGGAACCACTTCGATGCTTCCCCTGAGAGACTGTGCTGAAATAAGCACAGCCGAGCATACTCCTCTACCCTGAGACATCCCCAACGAATCGAGATGAACTAAGAAACGATGGACATGGTCGAGCGCATCAGCCGGGTCTGCGCCTGAGAAGGTCCCTGCTGGATGATTCCTGACAGCATTTGTTTGATGGCTTGGTTTTAATTTTTGCCATTCTGTTGTTAACTCTGCTGTGAGGTTTGGTAGAGTCACAGGTCCTCTTCTAGGAGCAGCTGGTGGGCGATTTATTCTTCCCAATGTGGCTTGCTCATTATTTACTGGTTCGTTAGCAGCCATGGTGAAGGTAAGCGCTCTTCTTGCCCTACGAGCTGTACGGTTGATCTCTAGGTCTAAATTGAATCTTGGTGGGCCTCGAGATCGGGTATCGTGCATTCACCAAACACCTGCACAGCCACACAAATAAAACACGAAGTTTTTAAGTTAGTGGCTGTATGAACAGAACCGAACACAGCAAATAAAAAAAATGCGTATAAACAACTACAAAAATGCTGAATGTAAAAAACACAGCTCAATTGTTCAAACGGAATAAATTCAAAACTATTCTAAGAATCAAAACAAAACTAGCAAACGTAGATTTAATACTATAACCAAGTTAAAACAAAAAGGAAATAAATAGCGCAAATAAAATAAAGTAAAAACAATTGACAACCAGGGCAAAGGACTTGACAAAGTCAAGTCCCCGGCAACGGCGCCATTTTGCAAACAGGGAAAATGTTCTACTAAAACTAAATTGATAAACCTAGAAATTAATAAAACGAAAATCCTGCCGGGTTGCAAAAAAATCCCGGTCACTATAGTATAGAAAGTTAAGCAACCAGATATCGAACCACGGGACTTGAATAAATAAGCCTAAGTCCTAAGAAAACTTGAAATTCAGGGGGTTGTGAATTTTTTTTGTGATTGAATTGAATAACTGCAAATCAAAGTTTAAAAGAACAATTAATGAGAGTAAATGATGAGTTTGATAAAATGAATGAAACTCCGGGTTCGGGCTGTTCTTTGCTGGATAAATCTAGCAAAATCTACAATTCAATTATGAGAAACGGAAAGGCCAATTCTTAAGCTCTCTTCGATCCTAAATCTTAGTTAAAGGAAGAGCTCACCTATCAGAACATGTCAACTCTAATCTAGCAGTTGGCAAAACACATACAGGCGGATTACGTGCGAAGAATTATTAGCGTTTGTAGGAGAGATTATCTATCCGACTAATCTTTCCCCAAATCTCCAGGTTAATTCGAACTTCCTATTAATCACCTTATCTGATCCTAATAGGATTCGCTAAACAACTCTATAAAGGCGTAAATTTAATAGAGAAGATAAATGATAATCATTAACCTAGAAACAATCCATTACAATCTCATAATCAAATTGCAGAAATCCTAACTAAATTGTATCCATCGTGAACAACCCTGCCCCAGAGTTAATCCCTACTAGCCAGACATTACAAAGAAGCAGATAAGTACAATCAAAAGAGAATTCATCTAAAGGAAGAAAAACCCTCGAATTGAACAATTATCCAGAATCACAGGCTGCCGGCGCAAGGTTGAAGATGATGGTCTGACTCCCTTCTGTCGAAGCTCCTCCTCAATGATGATAATGTGCTTGATGAACGTGGATGGAGGTGAAGCTGATGCTGATGGTGTGGATCTGTGGAAGGAGCGTCGTTTGCCAGCGTGAGAGTGTCGTGATGTAATGATAGGTAATACATCCTCCTCTCCACTGATTAGGTCACTTAAATAGAGTTTCTTCCCTTTTCTCCCTTCAAAACGCCGAACTTCTGCTGAAATTTTAATCGCGTCCGAACATTGGTCCGACCTTCAATGTTCGGACACATTGCTTTGAGCGCTCCAATTCCAAAAGTCTCGACTTGTGTCCGAACTTGGATGTTCGGACACAAGTTCGGACATGCACCGTAGGTCAGACTTCCGACTTTTCTCATTGTGATTCTCGAACCATGTCCGAACTTCGAAGTTAGGACGGAAGTTCAGACATTTCATCAGGCACAACACACGAACTCTCGACTTGCATCCGAGCTTGGAAGTTCGGACACAAGCTCGGACATACCTTCAAAATCCTCTAAATTCATCGTTCTGACTCCAATTCGACCCCCGTTTGTTGCATCATCTCCCTCGTGAGTTAATCTACTGTTTCCTTGGCTTTTCTATGCATTTAACATAGAAAAAGGTATCAAGCCTTAACAAACAACAAACCAAAGGAAAACGTAAGATAAGTGTGGAATATTGTCCATGCGCGTATGAAAATTAAGCATTAAAGACCGCTAGAACCATTCATATTTCACACTTATCACTCGTCAAGAAGGCACTTCACCTCCTTCAGAATTATCATCTCCTTCCCGGTGATCAGACCATGATGCATCACTACCCCCAATCCATAAGGTTTATGACTTAATTCCATTTTGATTTGGAAAAAGGGGGAAAGTGGTCTTGAACGTACTCTACAACTCAGGGGGAACATTCATCAGTTCAAGACTTATAGAGTTTACAACGATTCAGGGGGAACATTCATCAGTTCAAGACTTACAGAGTTTGCCGCATCAAAAAGGGGGAAACTGTTGATGTTATTTTGATCGGCAAACTCGGTTCAATACTGAAGCCTGTTTTAAGACCAGCCTGAAGTGAAGTCTGTCAGTCTTGAACTGACGAACAGAAAAGAAGATAGAATATTTAACAAGATTTTATCTAGCTGTTAAAGATAAAATCTTGAATGATAAATTCTCACACAGTCCCTGTATCTATATAAGAGGAAGAGAGTCTAGGTTAGAAAGGGAAAAAAAAGAACGCAAAAGAGAGAAAGGGAAATACAAGGTAATTTGCTGAGTAATATAGTAAGGGCGAATATAGAGAGAAACAGAGAGAAAGAGTGAGATTGTAGAGTCAATCCCCGAAGAGTTGGTTGCTGATTTCGTTGTAAGTAACTTGAGTTCAGAACTCAAGTTACGTGTGAGTTATGTCAAGAGTGTTGTTGACGTGAGGGTATGTATTCGTATTGAATACGTGATTGTGTAACCATTATTATACGTGATTATAATAAAGGTTCTACCTTTGTGCTATTCTGGTCTTCCCTTCTTTCTCCCCGTTCGTCCTCAGTTCTGAACTCAGACCATCGACACCTTCTGAGTTGCAGACTCAGCACCGATATATAGGAATTAACAATCTCAAATGCTCGTTTGGTTTTAATAAACAAACTGGCGAAAGGCAATCGCTGAGCTCTACTCTTGTAACAGATATCACAAACATAATCAACCGGAATATCTGATTCTTTGATTAAATGCATAGAAACAAGTTTGGAGAAAGGAACATGTCCTAGTGCAAAATGTAACTGAACTGCTTTAGAAAAACAAAAGGGAAATTGTCGGCCCGCTTCAACCGGATCAGATGCCACAACTCGACCCACTGACTTTGCCACTGTCTCGCAAGCCACGGGCTGGCCCACTGTCGCAGTCTGACTCAAATTGCGCTGGCCCAAAAACATAACGGCTTGTAAATCTCCAAGGCGGGCATCAACTTCTACCGGGTCCAGTGTGTAAAGCCCATTGAAGCCGCGCCCAATCTTCTCAAGTCGACCTGTAGAGCGGTCCTGAACAGACACACAATTAGCACCGAAAATTAGGGCACAATCGAGTTCGTGAGTAAGTTTTCGCACCGACACTAGATTGAACTTGAATTCAGGGATGAACAACACGTCGGTGAGTCAGAATCTGTTCCCCAACTGAACATCACCGATTAATTTTACAAGTTGCGGTCGACCATCAGGTAAAATCACTGTCTTACCAGTACGCAAATGTCGCCAGTTCTTAAACAACGCCGCATTACCTGTCATGTGATCGGTGGCTCCCGAATCTACAATCCACTGCCTTTCAAGTGAGGTTTGTGAATTCAGTAAGCATAACGTAGCACAATAAGAACTTTTACCTGCGAAATTGCAGTAATTTTGGTCTTCTGGCTTGACTGATGTGCTTGTACTGCGAATTAAATCAGTAATCTGTTGTATCTATCTGGGAGTGAGCCCGTCATCCTTGTGCGAGTATGCCTGTTCAGTGCTTGATTTCTCTGTTTGCTCTTCTGTTTGAACAATACTGGCATAACCCTTCTTTCTACGTGCGAGAACAGTCTCGCGCCCGTGCAAAAAATAGCAGTCTTGTTCGATGTGGCCATTCTTCTTGCAATGGTTACATTGCTGTTTCTGATAGCAATTCTCGGCACTGTGCCCGGGTTTTTTACAGTACGTGCACTACACCTTCCTTCTTTCTGTCTCACGGTTGTTAGGGTTTTTCGAACCCTCTGTGTGTAGAGTCCTTTGACTGTAAAAGGACATCGAATCTTCCCTTTCTGGTTTTCCTCCTCTCTGTTCTTCCTCCTGAATGACAATAGGAAAAGCCTTCTCAAGTTCCGGTGGTTGCTGCATAGCCAAGATCTGCCCCCGAATAGATAAGTACTCTCTGTTTAAACCCATCAAAAAATGTACTAATCTGTCTTCATCTGATGCCTTTTTAATCGCTTTATTGACACCGCAAGAACAACCACCGCAAGTTTCTTCATACTTCCGCCCAGGCTTTGCTTTGTGGCTGGTCTCTCCACTGAACCAAGTATGGAAGAAGACAGAAATAACACACTAACTTTAACCAATACTCCGCAGCTAGCTTCCATTTTTGACGCTTTCTATTTTTAACCGAAACAACTAACTTACTGCACCAAACCACACCAACATCGGCATGGCATGGCACACGTACAACGAAGGAACGAATCTACTTCGACCCACTCTCCATCTACTTCACCTGTGCTATCGCAATCCACCACAAATCTCTCTCTCTCTGACTGTCCTTCCCATTCAATTCAAATTGGACAAATCCATTTAATGAAAGTCTTCCAATTCTTCCGCGCATTTCGCAGATTTCCCCACGCAGAAAAGAGCCATGGTGTTGTGGATCAGGGATGCCCGCCCATTGTCTCTCTCTCTGTTCTTTTGCTGTATCATCGAATTATTACTTCATGAATCCCCGATTTTAACTCTCGTTTTCTTCCTCCAATGCCTGAAATTTTTATCTTCTTCCCTTCCTTCACTAATCAGATTTGGAGCGTCTCTCTCTCTCTACCTCTTCGGTGCCGAATCAAAAATCACCCCTTCTCCGTCCCCTTCCTTCCACCTCCTCCTCAAACAACAAAAATCTTTTCAATCTCAGAAGATCTGCAGCATTTCGTCGTCGATAACACATTTGTGATTCCAAGAATAATTACTTCATTGTGGTCATTAAAATATCCGGGGGATTTCCATCTTGAATCCCCCTATATATCCACCCATCACTTTTACGCCGCTGACAGACGGACGGACGAACGGATCGACCTTCCCCCTCTCTTCTCTCCTGTTTCCTCACCCACCCACCCTGAGTTTGAAACGGGCATGCTTTGATTGAATAATGGGTTGCATCTCCTCGAAGCGGGCGACTGCTGACGACGAAATCTACCTCATCATCATTCGTTTCGTCCACATTGGAGAGGAGCGGAGGGAAAATTCAAAGGAAATTTCCGGAACCGAAGTCGCAACAGGAATCATCGTCATCATCAACATCATGACAATCAGCGACATCATCAACATGGTGAAGCTCAGTCGGTTCCCGATGAACTAAAACCTTCCACCTCCTCCTCTCCACGTAAGAATAATAACAAGGCGGAGAAGAATGATGACCAAATTAACGGAGGGGATGGAATTGAAAAGAGAAACGGAAGCCATCGGGGGAAAGAACACCACGACCGTGATGGTGGTGACGGAAGTGTCACGGAGAAGGAACAAGAAAAAGAGAGTAGTACTAGCGGGAATTGGAGCAAGAAAGTGAAATTCTCGAAAAGCAGGACATCAGCATCGTCCAAATTCTCTGTCGGGTTGAAGTTTGGTGGTACTCCGGCAGTGAAGAGCCAGAATCAGCATCATCAGGTCGTTAGCGGCAACGGTGATCAGCAGTGCGTTTCTGCGGGATGGCCAGCTTGGCTCTCTGCTGTTGCCGCTGAAGCCATTAACGGTTGGGTCCCCCTCAGTGCCGATTCTTTCGAGAAACTCGACAAGGTAAATCAAATTAATACTACTGCATGTTCTGTTTCTCCCCTGTTTTCGCCTCTAATCATCAGCGCTAGCTAGCTAGCTCACTACCAGCATTGTTTATCGGTGTTATTAATTATCTATATAATACATGCAGATCGGGCAGGGTACGTACAGTACAGTGTTCAGAGCGCGGGAGATAGGGACGGGGAAGATAGTCGCGTTGAAGAAAGTCCGGTTTGACAATTTCCACCCGGAGAGTGTACGATTCATGGCTAGAGAGATTTCCATTCTTCGAAGACTCGACCATCCAAACGTAATCAAATTGCAGGGTCTCATCACTTCTAAGCTATCTACCAGCATTTACCTTGTGTTTGACTACATGGAACATGATCTATCTGGTCTCATCTCTTGTCCTGAAGCACACTTCACCGAACCACAGGTCAGTCAACCCAATCCATCCATCCATTTAAAACCCAATTTAATTTGATCACTTCATGATATATTTCTCTTTCTGTGTATCCAGATCAAGTGTTTCATGCAGCAGTTGTTATCCGGATTAGAATACTGTCATAAACGAGGTGTTATGCACAGGGACATTAAAACCGCCAATATCTTAATCTCCAGTGACGGTGTGCTAAAGATTGCTGATTTTGGATTGGCGAATTACATAAGCACACGATACAGGCAACCATTAACAAGCCGAGTGGTGACACTATGGTACCGACCTCCTGAGCTTCTCTTGGGTTCAACAAATTACGGTCCCTATGTAGATTTATGGAGTGTTGGTTGTGTCTTCCTGGAGCTTCTTACTGGTAAAGTTGTCCTTAAAGGGAAAACTGAAGTGGAGCAGCTTCACAAGATCTTTAAGCTCTGTGGTTCACCTCCTGAGGATTACTGGATGAAATCTAAGCTTCCCCATGCTACCATGTTTAAACCGCAGTGTCCGTATGAGAGTACCCTACGTGAGAGGTTTTGTGGATTTTCTAAGAGACGGTTATGCTTCTTGAGAGTTTGTTGTCTGTTGAGCCTCAATTCCGTGGGACTGCTGCGTCCGCCCTTGCGTCTGAGTACTTTAGCACAATGCCGTACGCGTGTGATGTGTCAAGTTTGCCCAAATACCCACCTAACAAGGAGATGGATGCGAAGAGTAGGGAGGTGTCAATGAGGAGGAAGCCGTCGACTAGAGTTCGAGAATCAGCATCTATCAAGGCACCAAGATGGCGAGCTAGAGGTTTGCAAGAGCATGGGAGTATCAGCATGTTAGGAAGACCCAGGGCTGATGATAAAGTGTGTATATTTATATACATAACCCTTCTTTTTCCTCTCGCTCTATTGCTCATGTTGTCCCTTTGCAGCACAAGATCAACATATACTTTTTGTCCACTTTTCAGGAGGCTCAAATCAAGGAGAAATGTGGTGGTGGTGGCGGTGGTACCAACAATCTGTTTCCAGGTATCAAGAAGGGTGATGATCTCTGAAGTCAAGGTTTTCCGGGGAGGTGCATGTCATGATGGGATGAGGGGAGCAAGCAAGCGCAGAAAAACAAGCGGAGGAGGAATAGGGTGGTGATGATGGTAGCAGCAACAATCAATTGATTAGAAGAACCTTTTAGAAACAGATAGGTAAAGATTCTACCGAGTGCTTACCATTCAGATTAAACGTTGCCTGCCAAGTGAGAGGAGGAGGAGGATGGAGGATGGAGAATGGAGAAGAGGATGATGACGCAACGCATGCATCAAAGAGGTCAAGCTAAACCCCCAAATCAAGATATCGAACTGACAATCAATCATTTGATGGGTAAAGGAGTGCCTCCTTTTTATCTGAAAGGGAAAGAGAATGCTGCTGCAAGAATATACTATCTGGTAAAAAAAAAACTCAGGTGACTATCATTCCTAATCATGAACGAAAAATCGTTTATCTGATCTCACATTTACCTTTGAATTGTACCAGGATCAACAATGATGGTGGGAGAAATTAGCTCAGCAGAATATGATCATTCCAAATCCTATCAGGATGAAGGGCAAAAATCTGTCATATATACTTCCATGGACACCTGTAAATGACCTTCATTTATTTCACCAATGCAATTGATTGAGAGTGTAAATGGAGAGCAAGTGATCGCCCTCTTTTCCTTTTCTAGTCTTTTCTTTTTTTGCTCCTTTTTGTCCATCAGGGGAAGAAGTTACGTTTTCCATTTGTAGAATCCCCCAATTTTGTTTGTAATCATCAGCGTGTACCGGTTTCTTGTATGTAAAGTCTTACTATATATGACAGAAGTGTTCAAAACAGAAATCTTGCAGTAAAGCATTTTTCACAGATTTTCAATATAATCTGCAGATATTCCAATAGATATCCACTAATTTGAGCATCATGAATTGTTCCATGCCCCAAATAATATGCAGTGCGAATGCGTAACGTTGGGTTCGCTAATCTGATTCTGAAAGGCCTGTCGAATTGCCACAGCGACACATCAATTGCAAAAGCATAGTCTGTTGTTTAGACAAAATAAATGTCAGTCAGAAGTTAAGTTATCAGCAAAAAAAAAACTATTTGGCCCACAGACCGCGAAAATCAAGCTGATCCAAACAGAATGAGGGCATAATCGCCTTTAAGCTTCATTTTCTACGTATTGAAACATCAGAATAGAACTACCGTAATGTAAGCTGTTCACTTCATATGTTGATGTGCTTAGAGTGCCGTCAAAAACTAAAATAAAACTGCATTCAACAAACTGATGCACGTTTAGATTTACAAAAAGTGAATTCTTTGATTCACATTCACAAAAATCTGATCATGCTATATTTATACACATTCTTCCTGAACAGCAGCTCTATCAACTGACAGCCCTCAAAGCTCAACCCAGTCTCTTTATCAGATCGCATGTCATAAAGTTTAACGAGACTCGTAAAGGTTGGAGTAGCATCTGAAGCACAAACAGAAAACGGCAGCAGCAGCATTTTTCAGGGAGGAATCTGAAGCAACGGACATCATGTCTCGTTATCAAGGCACGAGAAAAGTATTTTCCTTGATCTATCTTCTGATGTAGTCAATCAAGACTACAAGCCAGATGTCCACTTTATGATTGGGCCACTGAATACCCAAAACTTCACTCTCAAATTCCTCCAAGTCAGCTTTCATCACTCGGGACAATTGTGGGTATTTGACCGCGATTGACAAAGTCGATCTTGCTCAATCTCGCACAACATAGCATCTGTTCTGGCAACTCTTCTGGCTTCTGTGCCTGAAATAAAGTGAATAAGCATTATGAGTTTGGAAAAAACAAAATGAACAGTTCTTTTGTAACAAAAAACATGTCAAGGATGTGTCATCCTTAAACCATCAAGCCTGAGGGGATCGTGAGAAGGGTGAAGTATGACGTGTGGGGATGGACGAAGACATGGTGGAGGGAATTACCAATAGCAGAATTAGTAGCAATTTAGCTGATTTACTACAGTAACTAGTTGTTCTCATGTACTGATTGAAATGTTTCGTAATAAATTTGACTGTTTCAATGGTTGGGGGATCCAAATCCTGGCTGTACCTCTTTTTCCTTGTTGGGATTTTTCCCAATGGGTTTTACCCAGTAAGGTTTTAATGAGGCAGAAAGGAGGCGGAGGTAGAGGTCATCACCTATAGGCTTGTAACTTGGTGTTTTTTCTTAATAACAAGGCAATGCCATAATTATCAAAAAAAAATCCTTAAACCATCAATTCGAAGTCTGTATTAAGGGAGCAAACTTACAGTAATTATCAGGGAGAAAAGTTACCTGTATAGTTAAACCAAGGTCAATTATTCCATTTTTCAGTCGTTCTCGAAATGACTCAAGTCCCTTCCTTGAAATGTAACTGAAGCGGTGAACATCTAGATCTATCTCAAAGTAATTATCACCCTGACAGCAAAAGCCAATGAGCATAAATCTTCAGAAAACATTTCATTACAATAAATTCAAGTATGAATGACAAATGGAGGTGGAGAATAAATATTTTGACGCCAGATCAATAAAGTCTGATCCCATGGCTACAAGATCAAATCCAGTTCCAACTTTATCTGAGCCAAACAAGCTGAACCTAAACTGTGGTATTGACACGGCAATGATGCAGAAGTACCTTATAAAAGTTGTGCTGGGGGCGTGAAAGCACTGGTTTTTCATTATACGCCTGAAGAAGCTTCTTCTCAGCAGAGCTCAAGGATAGATCTTCAGGATTGACTATACCAGCAATGATCTTCAACCTTTCCCTAAAGGGGACATTTGAATCCTTGGCAAATCCTTTTACTTTCTCTGTCTCATCATCAATGAATTTCTGCAACACAATAGAGCTGTAACGTGAGCATATATGAATTGTCTTCTTTCTTCGGTAGTGCGCAGAACTCACGGTTCAGAATAATGAAGAGTCATGATTAACTGGGTTCTTAGCCCTGTTCTAAGCAATTAAAAAAGGGAAAAAAGTGATGTGGATAACTAAAAGAAGAAAGAGAAGGCCAAAGGTTCTTCCACAAGAACCGATTAAAAAGAGTTCTTACACAGAACAATGCGCCTATTGAGAGAGGGCTATAATACCAGAAAAGGGAAAAGGCTAAAACGAACAAAACAAAAATATTTAAAAACAAAGAGTGCTTGATTAACCAATAAGAGCACAGAGAACGGTAAGAGGTAGGGCAGAAAAACCCAGAACCTCAAGAGAACTTTCTATATTCAGCTTTCCCACAATCAGCCGCCAACATAATACTAGGAAAGGGCATGACTACACAAGTGCACAAAACATATTCTCCAAGTCCCACGCCAGCTGTACAGTTTCATACCCCTTTTTTACCCTCCACTAGGAACCTGCCTTTTCGATTATAAAATCTCCACTCTCCACGGGCATTCTAACAATAAGTCACAAATTTTTCAGGTTTCTACTGGGTATCACGCATATCCTACTCTGACCCAGGAAGAACCTAGCTTAACCAAATTCAACCAGCCAATTTATCTTGAATAAGTGCATCCAGAATCAGCGGCTATTTGCAGTGTGCTTGAACTGACAAATAGATCCAGAAGATCCATGGCCAAGCGTTCTTACGCCAATACTTTCAATAACGCTTATTCATTGCTGGACCACTCCATATAGATGCTCAAAAACGGCCAGTAAATATGTGAACCATCCACCAAGGAGGCAGCTAAAACTGCCGACAGTCATTTGCCATTTTAGAAGGGAAGATAACAGTGAAGTTCCATGACACAAAATGAACACTAAAAATGATAATCCGTTTTATAGATACCTTCAGACATTCTTGAAAGTGAGACGAGATATCCTGTTCATAGCTTTCGGAAAGTCTGAAGTAAAGGACAAGGCTCATTCCATCACCATCACCATCCCCAAGAAACATAGGAGCAGGGTAAGTCGGCACCTAACACATAAAGAGATCATTTAAGTTGGCATACAACATCAAAAGTAGAATCAACATAATGAAGTAAAATAGAGTGGATGAAAAACCTGAATATTAACAATCAAGAGAGGAGGAACTTTGCCGTTGGTGTTAGCAGATGGAAGTTCCACATGCTGGGCAATATGGTTGATCTTTCTCGGACAGGCAAATAAATCAACACCGATAGGTTTATATGGGACTGAATCCGGAGCTGGTGCTTTTTGCTTGTCTCTGCAAGTACATGACGTCATTAACTTGATCATTTCCAGTAAAAGCTGACCAGAACAGCTTCAGATGTATTTATTCGTTAATCTAGGCATTATGATATGCAGCAATTACTTGTAGTAGTTTGCACCACGAAGCTTAAATTTTGAGGGTGATATTTCAGACCAAGATCCAGCCATAAGCTTTTCACCCTTGGAATAGGGAATCAGGAGTCCAGCCCTAGGACGGCACAATCTTTTTGAAGGACCTGATCGAAAAGCCGGAAGCAAAATTACATCCAATAATTGTTTGGAAACCAAGGTTCAAACACCATTTTCAATTGCTGCCCCTAGCAGCATTTAAATGTTGTCATTTGGCTGTGGCATTTATTCCTTTGTTTCTCTTGCTCAATGCTCTCTCCTTAACAAAATGAAAGACTAATATTCTAATGAAGATAAACTTAATAGGGTTACAAATCTAGTAGTACTGGCCGTGCAAAGGAACAATAATGAAGCAGCAAGTCATATCACGATAAATGATGTGGGCAATATTCTAGCAAAATGATGATAAAATCAAATATTTGTGTAGTCATGTTAGATGCAACGGATATAGCTCCACAACACATAAGCTTACTTATCTTTAACAATGACGGACAAAAACGATTAACTGAGAAACATTCTGGTTCTGACAAAATTTGGATCAAGGTTATGATTATAACAACAGGAATCATCCTACAAATTCAATGCCGGCTTACATATAGACTCCAATAAAGATTATGTATTATAAAATCACACAACTAAAAGTAAAATAATACTCACTTTTTTCTTCCCCGTCACAAGATCTCCTCTTAAAAGACAGCCTCATAGCTGCTGATTTCATTTTCTGAGTTTGGGATTTTGTGCCGGTTAAGTTCCTGTCTTTGAAACTGATCGATGGAACCAAACTGCGGAATCCTGATTTGGGGTTCTTTTCTTGAGCATCCTTCTTTTCATCCTTCAAACAATTGAAACTTCCAAGGTGCGGTCTAATAGATTTTTCTTTTTCGCAGTGTCATCAGCTTTACCTGATTGACAAAGGGGAGATGTTGAACAATTAAAACGAGGAAGTAGTTATTTTAACTCTAACCATGTCATCTGTCCGTTTGATTCCATACCTCCATCTAATTTCCGGAAACTTCCACGGGATTGTTCACAGGTGCACCCACATTCTGTGGCACATGATCCAGCTTCACACTGGTGAATTTGACTGCTTGTGAGTGAACCTATGCCATCACCTGATACTGGGACAGGGTCTGCGTGGAGAAAATAGAAATACAGGTGTGTTCAATAATTCCAGGATACTAGAATATCTGCATTATATGGATCACATCATCATTGATGGTACAAGTCTACTACTCTCAATCCAATAGCATCTTATCATTGTTAAAACATCAATTCTAAGATGTGTTTTCCCACAAGGAAAGTGATACTTTAAGGATGCATTATGCTCTACTAGGTCAAAGCCCTTCATTCCCCGCACAGAGGTCCAATCATCTTTAGATGATTTAAGACAATAAGTTACAAAACTTCCACATTAGAGTAAATTACCAAGCAACAGAAAGCAATGGATAACGAGGGAAGTAAGCAGTCTTTTACCTCCAGCCACACTAGAGAACTCCTCATCCGAGTCAGAATCGAATATACTGACTGAATCGAACCACGCATCCTCTTGACTGGAAGCTGAACGAAAAAATGTGCTTGAAGGTAAGAGAGCAATCACTTCAGTCACCATACACTAACGGGGTTAAAAAGCTTATTTCTTTTCAAATCGGATACATGAAAAGGAGGAAAGAGCAGGTTCGCATAGCAAAAATCTAACATCATCCAAGTTTGACTCAATTCAACACAGTGACAGCATGAACATACATTAAGCCCCCTAATCTTTGACAGATACCCATTTCACCTGTCCCAAACTCAATATGAACAAATTGACTTTAATAGTTGCACATTTCCTAGCCTCACCATGTGTTTTGCTCCTGTTAGAATTGAACTTTGAGGTCTTCCGACGAGCTTTGGTGAAACGACGAGGAAGTTTTCTTCGTGGCCTAATCTTTTTAGATGGACTTGAATAGCAGGCACCCATAACTGCCGTTTATATTAAGAGCGCTAGGAATGATGAGTAGAACTTTCACCCGAGATGGAAAACTACTGACTGCTTGTTCTGGGCATTGTCTGTCAAATACATTACAGGAGAAGCATTCAGCATTAATCATGAGAAAGCACCAATTATTAAAGTAAAGGTTACAGAGGAGATATAAATGCAAAACATTTGGTGAAAGCACAAGGATTACTGCAAGCAAAATCGGAATTTGGATATTTAATCAGGACCTGAGTCCCCAAAAGATCTAAATTAATAATCAGATTTGCGGACTGATAACATTCCATGATAAGCAAAGTCAGGTGACCGATAAACCTTTCATGTTTTTCTTTAAAGAGAAGACAAGTATATAGATATCAACAAAAGAGTACTGTACAACACATAGAGAGAGGCAACTCTCAAGTTACAATCTGCAATAAACCTTTCATGTTGATCACACAAGCGTACCTATTGGGAGCAGAGATAGCGAATGCCAGTAGCCTGAATATTCAGAAACTAAAAGAGATCATCATCAGAACCAACCCACAATTCATCGACGTCTTATCATATCTAATTTTGCATTCCATATTGATGAATAGAATGGTACAGCAGCAGTGAATCACATGAGAATTTCAAAGGAAGAAGAAGATAGTTTTCAATCGACAATGCAGCTGAGGAGACTCGGCCCAAGTGGAGCCGGCACATCAGCTGAGATAGATGATCCTCAGAAGTAAGAGCAACATCGACAGAGGGAAAAAGAGGTAGTTATAACTTTATTGACGAGGAAACAGTAGGCCACCTTCCCCGAAACAATCAGACTTAGGCGAAAAGAAAACAAGGAATCTGGGTCCACACGCAACAAAGGAGAAGAAACAGAAAAGGTTTAAAAAAGTGGACGACCTCAAATAAAACTGAAGAAAATGGTTGACACACAAAGCTGGAAAGCAGCGAAAGCGAGGTTACTTTGAGATGCAAAAGGGAGAGAAGACTCATTAGTGCACAGTCACGAGTATTATGCAGCCCAATAACTACAAAAATAGTACAAAATTATTGGTAGGTTAAACTCTACAACACACTGACTAGTCTACAAGTTTTCAGCAATATATGTTTACAATATGAATAAAATTTTCTTTGGGGAGAGATCAAACATTTTTGCAGTGTGAACGTCATGAATTCTTCTTCTTTATATTAAATTGAGATCTAAGTGAGGGACCAAGTTGATAGCGAAAGGTTATCCAAGGTAGGAAAAGGAAAATGACAGAAAAGACACAGCATTGCCATGGAAAATCCACTCTGGTGTAAACAACACACAGAAACAAACCAAACAAGCATTGAAAAATAGGTCAAATCTTATAAACTCCTACAACAATCTATGGAGAGAAGGATGAGTAAGAAAGAGGATAAAATTCATAGCTCGGAGAATTCGTCCGACCCAAGGCAGGGAAGGATAAATAAAAGAAGGGTAAGAATTAGCCAATTGAATTCCTGTTTTGCACCAACTGAATGTTGAAGATCACATCTCTGAGCAAAATTTAAACAATGGTAATAACGAAAAAAGGGAACTCGACCTGTGAATGAAACGAGCTGAAGTTACGAGATCGAAATGGTATTCCGAGTTTGTAGCAACAAGAACCGACTCTGGCAAAACAATGTCGAATCTACTAGTAATCAGAGACTGAAGATACAGAGAAGGGGGATGGAGGCGGGGCACCGCCAAATCCCTTCTCAAATTGCGAATGCGGACCCGGAGGTGTGTCGATCTTCCTTTTTAATTTTATTTTCTCAATTTTTGCTATTGAGATTCCCCGGCCCGTTGCGGTCTTTGACCCTCTATTATTTGATCCTTCCTAAATTTCGCTGGCACGAGAGTAAGACAAGGAAGGAGAGAGACAAAGAGGTAAGGAGAAAACGGCGAGAAGAGAAGGAGATCCGACGTCTTTCTCTCTCTCTCCCGCTTGGTTGCCCTTCCTAGTGGCGGGTTATTATACGTCACCATTGTTTTCTGGTCTGCGAAGTTGCCTGTAGATTGGCGCCGCGGCAGAAAAAAACAAATAGTACCACTTGAAAAACCGTGAATACTGAATAATATATTTTTGATTTTACGGAATGCGAAAGTCACTGAATATACTTTTTCATAGACCTGGAGACGAAAACAAGAGGTCGGCTATTGCCAAAAAAATGATGATAACTAGCACTACCTCCGTCCCGTTATAAGTGTCATGTTTATTTTTTGGCATATTTTTTCACTTTAATATTAAACATATAAGATAAAATAATTTTTAAAAATTAAATTGTACAATATATAATTTTTCACATAAGGAATCCATTATAAAATATAAATTTATAAAAATAATTATTAATGTTAAATATTAAAATCAAATGACACATACAAATAGTGAAATAGACACAGTGGGTGGGACGGGGAGTAGTAAGTATATTATTATCCTAAAAGTACTTGGTGGGAGTGGGACTGGGAGTTGGAGATGAGATGAACCGGGGTCGCGCGAAAATGTTATTGACTATAGGCCATTCGATTACGGCTGCGTTTGGTAGGGTAGTTTTGTGGTTATTTTGTGGTTGTTTTGGTCTGGTTGTTTTGACTGGTTGTTTTGTGGTAGTTTTGCTGGTTGTTTTGTGGCTATTTTGAAAACTAGTGTTCGGCAGGCGGCAGTTTCGTCTGGTTGTTTTGAATAAGTTAGTTTGTACAGTGCGTTTACCGTTTTCGTTGTTACAATTAAAAATTTTATATTACATTTTAAAATAATTTTTTGTTAATAAAGTTAAAATATATGTAGATATTCAATTATAGCCTTTAATAATTAATATTCTTTATTAATATTTTAATGAATTAATTTATAATATATATACATATTAATTTATAAATAAATTTTTTACATATATTTGAAAAAATAAAGAAATAAACCATTGTATTTAGAGTAAATATATTAGATGTTATATATAAAATTAAAATTTTATGGATATATTAGTATTTAATATAACATTTCAAATGTATTAATACTTAAGATTATTTTAATTTTTAATGGAATAAATAATATCATTAAAATGAAAAAGTAATTCTTTCTAATAATAAAATAATTGACTGCGAATATATATCACTTATTATTTTATTATTATATATTGTTTAATTGTTGATAAAATATTTATTTAAACATATATTTGTAGTTAAAACAATATATTCTATTCAATTAAATATTACTTAAAGAAATTCAAAAACGTAAATTTAAATTTAATACTGGATATGCCAAGATTTGAAAAATAACATATATTAGCATATAAAATTATTCTTTAATACGGTATAAAACATATAATAACTTTGATATACTGATAAACCATAATAGTTTCTACAAACAGTATTGTAATTAATCATTACTTAGCAAGTTGAATACTTATAATTGATATTTATGAAATATACTACAAATATTTTGTACTCTAATAATTTTAATATAATTGAAAGTTTACATCATAATTTTTATTAGTTTGCTCTTTTCCTTGTAGAATATTTTATTAGATTTGATAGATAGTAATAGTTTTAAGAGAATATTTATCCGTATCTGAATAAACAATTTAGAAAAACACTACTAGTTTAAAACTATTGTTCTATATTATTTTCATTAATTTATAATTTAGTATACCAATATTTCTATAAAAACTAAAAATAAAAACGAGAAAATAAACCAATTTATAGTATATTAATATATATTTCAATTTTAATTTAATTTTGTGTCAAATTTAATATATAATATCATTTTTAAAATATAATTAAAAATATTTAAAATTTAAATTAATTTTTAAATATTAATTTTTAAATATTAATTAATATTATTAAAATATTCTCACCCTTTAATTACAGTTTTCTGGCTCTGCCTCTGTTTACGGTATTCATTATATTTGCAGCATAAATTGTTGGTTGTTTTGTGGTTGTTTTGTGCTGGTATATTTGTGGCTGTTTTGAAAATTGTTGTTCGGAGGTGGCGGTTTGGCATTTTTTTGTCAAAAATGTCAAACTCAAAAATGCCACATTTATACCACAAAACCGTCGTGTCCGAACGCAGCCTACAACAATTCGCTCTCTAATGGGGATTAATCTACCTTTTTGCAAAAAGTAGATGGCAAGTGTCAACTATAGATTGGACAAAAAGTAAACTCAGGACAGTTAACTAACTAACATTCATTAACCATATGTAGATTTAAGAAAACGCAAGAATACCTGCGTTTGACAGCCATGAACGAACGCTGCTGAGTCATCATGTTTCGTGTTTGCAGCGTACGCGTCAAAACAAATTGGGAAAATTACATTTCACCCATGACGTTTGGTGAAATTACACAACCCACCCACGAGGTTTTAAAAATTATTTTCCCCACTATATGGTTTCCCTTGTTTTACATCCAACAACTTTTATAATTTTCCTTCAACTTAATAGATGCCTAAATATTTTCCAAAATTGATAAAAATTTATATGGACAATGCTTAAGTGCTATATTTTACTCCAGTGTCAAATCCAAAGTTTTTTAAGCTCACATGTGACCTGTGAGACCCAATGAAAACACGGCCACATGTCACTTAGTTAATTGGTCTCACAGGTCATATATGAGCTTAAAAAACTTTGGATTTGACACTGGACTAAAATATAAACATCGTCCATGTAAAGTTTCATCAATTTTAAAAAACGTTTAGACATCTATTAAGTTGAATGAAAAATAGAAAAGTTGTTGGATGTAAAACGAGGGAAACCACATTGGTGGGGAAAGTAATTTTTGAAACCTCGTGGGTGGGCTGTGCAATTTTGCCAAACGTCATGGGTGGGGATGTAATTTTCCCAAAAAAAATTGCCCCTGTAGTGTATTTTAAATCCTTAATATTTTTGTTTTAAAAATTTTAAAATATATTTTTAACTAAATAAGTCTATTATTCCTAATAATAAAAAAATCTTTTAATTTTAGAAAAATATCTAAAAGATAAAAACAAATAAATCTACCTTACCCCTCGTCCAATTTATATAATATATAAGTATTAGTATATGTTTTATACAATTGATGTAACATATATCGTTTAAAATTTATTATATATAAATATTAATAAATATCATTATATTTTGAATAAATGTTAATGTATACTATATATTTGATATAAATATCAATATAAATTATTTATAATTTAAATAAATATTAAATATGTTAAATATGATCTATAAAAATATTAATAAATACTTTTAATGTAAATAGATGTTAATATAATATACAATAGAAATTATAATATATTCATATTTAATATTTAAATTAAATTTGTAAATTGTATAACTATTATTTTATTATATAATTTTATATGAATAATTGATCTCGAATTTGAACCCTAACAAAATTTAGAACAATATAAGATAAATTTTGAACAAAGAGTTTAAAAAGTTGAACAACGAATCTTATATGAGCACGAAATGATGTTAAAAAATGACAATCCAATAAAAATGGTATATTATATTGATATTGTTTTGTTATGAAATTTCTAAAAAACAACTAGTATCAAATTTGTAAACAAGTTATAACAATAGTTGAACATATGTACTAGAAAATGAACAAGTAATTTTAAATTTCTAAACGTCAACGAGAACTTCAAAAAAAGGCACAATATGAAGTAAATTTTGAACAAAGTGTTTTCAAAGTTGAACAACTAATACCGTACGTGTATCTGAACGCAAACTTGAAAGTCTTAAAAACGGCAATCCAATTTAAAAAAATGGTAAATTATTTTAACATTTTTTATTGTATAATTTTTCAATGGATATTAACAAAATTTAGGAACAATGTGAAATAAATTATGAACAAAGGGTTTAAAAAATTGAACAACAATTATCACTTATACGAACACAAACATGATGTTTAAAAACGGTAAACTAAGAGTGACTCTCCCAAGATGAGAGTCGTCCTCGTCGGCGCTTCTTGACTCCCCGATTTCCCTAATTTCTTTCCCCTTTCTACGCTCCGCTTCAATTCCGCCGCTCTGGTCACATCTCGTGGCTGCGCCGGTGTTTTTCCTCCAATTTACTCGTGTTGTCATCTGTCTGAGTGTGTTGACTAGTTCCGCCAGCCGGCATGGAAGAAGTGGATGTTCCCCCTCAGCTCGTCAAAAAGGCCCGAAGCCACGGTGAGTTTTGTGCTTCAGAGGATGTGAGAGAAAGGTCAGTTCGTGATCTGGTTAAAAATTTTGGGCAAAATAACCCTCCGGTGTCCTACAAGTCTGCGGCTATGGGCCCTCAATTGAATGAAGATGAGTGTGCAATGCTGGAAGATCAGGAAAGCATTTCGGATGACGAAGAAGATCTGTTTGAAGATGACGACCCGAAGTGCCCTGCAATCTACATCACTAAAGAACAGAAAATGCGTTTCAGAAAACCTTGGCGTAATGCCCTAATTGTCAAGCTTTTAGGGAAAAGCATTCCGATGCACATTCTCTACGATCGCTTGCGGCGCAGATGGAATTTGCAGGGAGACTTCCAACTAGATGATCTCACCAACGGGTTCTTCAAGGTATCATTTAGCAACCAAGAAGATCTGGATTTTGTTCTTTCTGAGGGCCCATGGCCTGTGATGGATCACTACCTCACGGTCCGCAGATGGCGCCCCAATTTTAACCCAAATTCCGAAGCGCTCTCCTCCCTTGAAGTGTTAGTGAGATTTCCAGACCTCCCCAGCGAGTACTACAACCACGAATTCTTGAATATTGTGGGCTCAAGAGTGGGCAAGGTGAAGAAGATTGACCTGTCACCGGCGGATTTCGGTAAGTCTCGTCTTGCGAGAGTAGCTATTGAAGTGGACTTGACGAAACCTCTATTGGCGAAGTATCGGTTCAGGCGGCGCGTTATGAAAATCGAGTACGAGGGCCTGCACCTTGTGTGCTTCAGTTGCGGGTGCTATGGCCATAAGGGAGAAGCTTGCCCATTTCGTAATTCGGAAGAAAAGATACAACAGGACGGAGTCAATCTAGGCCAAGATGCGTCGAAGGAGAATTTGAACCATGTCACAGACGATTACGGGGAATGGATGATTCCGAAACGGAGGAACACGTCCAAAAGATTTAACATTCCACAAAAAAAAGATAAATCTAAGGAGATCATTCCTGATGAATCCAGATTTGTGATTCTCAATAAGAAGGATAAGCAAGTGCACAATCCCGTTTCAGTTGAGATTGCTCCGTCCCAAAAGGAGGCCCGAATCACCCCCTCGAGCACTCCAATCTTAGAGGGAAAAATCTCACTTCAAAGGGAGGTGGCGATCAGACCCCCTCGTTTCAAGAATAGAGACCCGGTTGCTACCATGGAGGGAGCCAAAGGTCCAGAGAGTCAGCTGCCTAGTTCGCACTCCCAGAGTCCCAGTTGCGAGGTAAATTCGGGTCAACCCCCGGGTTAAGGATGGTACGTTTTTTCCTCTTCTTGTGTTAACTTATGATTAGCAAAATATTATTTTGGAACGTAAGAGGTGCCCTGAAACCTAGCTTTCATCGTGCTGTTAAAGATATCATGCTCTCTGTGCGCCCTAGTGTTGTGATTCTTATGGAACCTCGTGTTAGTGGTAATACTGCTGAATCTGTTTGCGCTAAATTGAGTTTAGATCATTCTTTTAGAGTTGAAGCTGAGGGTTTTAGTGGTGGAATCTGGTTACTCTGGAATAATCCTATCCAAATTCAGATTATCAGTAGTGAGAGTCAGTTTATCCATTGTAAAATAGTCGATGGTGTTAGCTCTTTCTATCTTACTGCGGTTTATGCCAGACCCTCTGCTTCTCTTAGGAACCTTCTGTGGGATCAAATTACCAACATTAGACCGGCTGATAGTGAAGCCTGGATAGTAGGTGGCGATTTTAATGGCACCCTCTTTCCTTCTGATAGGAACTTCTCTGCTGCTAGAAACTTTGGGATAGATAAAAAATTCTTAGACTGGTTTCATTTATTGAAGTTTGTGGATATTAGGTCCTGTGGTAATCGTTACACTTGGTCTAATGGCACTAATTGTGCCCGGTTGGATAGGGTTGTGGCTTCATTAGAATGGAGTGTTGCTTTCCCGGATGCATTTGTTGAGGTCCTCCCTAGATACGCCTCTGATCATAGCCCTCTCATTCTCTCCCTTTTTGACAAGAGTAAGAATCACCTAAATTCCAACTATTTTAAAATCCTTGCTGCCTGGTTTTCCCACCCAGATTTTGCTCCCACTGTCTCTTCGAATTGGAAATCAGATAGACCCGTGCAGGAGTCTCTTAGTAGCCTTAGTAGTCATCTTAAGGCCTGGAATAGATCGGTATTTGGCAACATATTTTTGAATAAGAAAAGGTTACAAGCTAGATTAAGTGGTATTCAGCGGGCTATTGATGCAGGTAGAGGTCACCATCTTAGAGGCTTGGAACAATCCCTACTGAAAGAGCTGGATGTTTGGCTTCAAAGAGAGGAGGCCCTCTGGTTCCAAAGATCCAGAGATCATGGATCAGATTGGGTGACAAAAACACTGCATATTTCCATGCTAGGGCTAGAGCTAGGAAGCAAAAAAATCGTATCCATAAATTGCTTGATCCCGTAGGTAATTGGGTCTCAGATGATTGCAACCTAGAGCATTTGTTAGTCAACCATTTCAGGTCCCTTTTCAAGTCTGATGATGTTTTCAGCCCAAGTGGTCTAGGTCATAACTTTATCCCCCTTTCCAGATCAGAGATGGAAGTTTTATCTAGGCCTTTTGTCCTTGAGGAACTTTCAATTGCATTAAAAAGCATGAAACCTTTCAAAGCCCCTGGTAAGGATGGATTCCCTGCTGACTTCTTTCAAAAGTTCTGGAGTTTGGTGGCCTCTAATATGCTTTCTTTTGCGCAAAACTGCTTGCTGAATCAAAAGTTACCTCCTAGCCTGAATCAAACCATCATTACTCTCATCCCCAAAGTGGATAATCCAATCTATGCCTCCCATTTCAGACCAATATCCCTTTGCAATGTGCAATACAAAATTCTGGCTAAAACTCTAGCAAACAGGTTGAAGCCCTTTATGTCTAGATGGGTGTCTGAGAACCAAACTAGTTTCGTTCCTGGTCGTAGTATATTTGAGAACATAGTGTTAGTTCAGGAAGCTATTCACTTTATGAGGATCACTAAGGCTAGGGATGGATTTGTGGCCATGAAAATTGACCTTGCTAAAGCTTATGACAAACTCTCCTGGCGGTTTATAGAGGATACCCTTCGTTGCTTAGGCCTCCCTAGTAATCTGAAAAACATTATCATGGATTGCATCTCTACTGTTTCCTTTCAAATTAATTGGAACGACAAGCTTTCTAGCTCTTTTTGTGCAGAGAGAGGGGTGAGGCAGGGAGACCCCTTATCCCCCTTCATATTTGTTCTGTGTATGGAAAGGTTATCCCAACTTATCAGTGCTAAAGTCTTTAACAAAGAATGGAAACCTCTCACCATGGGTAGAAAGGGGACCAGTTTATCGCATTGCTTCTTTGCGGATGATCTGGTCCTCTTTGGGGTAGCTACTCCCAGGCAAATTCGAGTTATGTGTGACAGCTTAAATGAATTCTGTGAAGCTTCTGGTCAATCTGTCAGTTTTGAGAAATCGTCCATCTTAGTTTCCAATAATGTTAGTCAGGACAAGGCTCTCACCCTTAGTCAAGAGGCTAGAATGCCCCTTACTAGGAATTTTGGGAAATACCTAGGGGTTTTTCTTAGCCAGGGAAGATCTAATAGTGATGCAAATAACTCTATTTTAGCTAGAATCAGAAACAGGTTGGCTGGCTGGAAAAGTAAAACTTTGTCTCTGGCTGGCCGAGTTTGCCTTGTTAAAAGTTGCATTTCTTCCATTCCCATCCATGTTATGCAATGCCAGATCCTTCCTATTGGAATATGCCACAAAATTGATAAACTCTGTAGAGATTTCATTTGGGGTCATGACCCAGATACTAGAAAGTTCCATGATGTTGGCTGGGACACTGTTTGTAAGTCTAAGGCTGATGGTGGCCTAGGGATTCGTAAATCAAGAGAAATGAATTTAGCTTGTTTTGGTAAGCTAGTGTGGAATCTTATTCATAAGCCTCAAAATATGTGCTATAAAACTCTTTTGAATAGATACCCGAATCCTAGTACCTCTCGATGTTCGAGCTCCTGGAAAAATTTCCAGAAGTGCTCAGCCTGGATTAGCAAGGGATCTCGTTGGACTATAAGCAATGGCAAGGTGATCAATTTCTGGTCTGATATTTGGTGTGCTGATTCTAATCTTTTATCCTTGACTATTAGTGATGTTCCATATGAAGAACAGGTCAAAAAGATTAGTGATTATTGGGATGACTCTGCTGGCTGGAACTGGGATAAAATCTCAGACTTTTTACCAGATTCTGTTATGTCCCAAATTGGCAAATACAGAGTTTACTCTGGTGCAGGTGATGATTTCATTTCCTGGGTACATGACCGTGATGGAAGGTACTCTGTTAAATCAGCTTATCTTTTTCTTAATAATAGTCGGTCCCTTCAGAACTTTGATGATGAGAATGTCAACTTGTTTAATATTATTTGGAAGCTGCCTGTTCAAGAACGTGTTAAGTTATTTTTATGGAAAGTTATCCATGGTAGGCTAATGACAAATTCTAGGAGATACCATTTAGGTTTCTCTTCGGATTCTTCATGCCACTTGTGCGGAGTGGAAGAGTCCATTATCCATGTGTTGAGAGATTGCGAAGTTGCAAACAGAATCTAGGGGAAACTTGTCCCTCGCAGCCTGTAGGCAAATTTCTTTGAGTCAAATCTTCTGACCTGGCTACAGGATAACTTACTAGCTCCTGGCAAGTTTTTGATTAGACTGAAATGGAAGATGGTGTTCCCTATTATTTGCTGCGCTCTGTGGGACTGGAGAAATAGCAAAATCTTCGGTAGAGAATCGAGAATGCACCTCCCCTTCAGAAACGTTATTATGTCATGTTTCCAAAACAAAAGAGCATGGTCCTTCTCTGGTATCTTGAATGCAAGGCATGGGGCTGAAGGAAGCAAGAAACGCATTAGACGAAAGGGAAGTGTTAATAAATTCTTACTCCCTAACCATTCTTGTATTCATATTGATGGAGCCACTAACTGTGGTTCTGATGTTGCAGCAGCAGGAGGTGTGTGCCGCTCAGCTGAAGGTGATTGGATCTGGGGCTTTGTCGAGGCCTTTGGTCACCAGAATGCACTCCATGCAGAAGGGATGGCACTGGCAGCAGCAGTCAAGGTAGCAATGGCGAAGAATATGAGGCATGTGACCATCTTCTCGGACTCGTCTATTCTTGTCAAGCTGTTCAAGTCCTGTCCCTGTTTGCACCCCCTGAAGCCAATGATGGATGCTATTTGCTCCAGTATCGGAGTAGAATGGGACATCAATGTTGTCTATATTCCTCGATCTTGTAATAGGATAGCGGATATGCTAGCTAAAAGTGGGTTACGGATGAACCAGGGGCTAACTCTTCTTGATTCCCCTCCCTCCTGCATTGTACCCCTATTGTCGGAAGACTTGACTCTTTTTTCTAATGAGAGTTGAGGGCTTATAGCCCCCGTTTGTCGATAAAAAAAACGGTAAACTAAGAAAATAGTATATTATATTGACATTGTTTTACTTTAAAAATTTTGATGAACAAAATTAGTATCAACTTTGTGAAAATAGTACTCGAGTTGAACATATAGTCCAAAAAATTGAACAACTAATTTTAAATTTCGAAACGTGAACGTGACTTTTAAATTTTGAATATTTAGTATCGCGAAGCTGAACGCAAACTAGAATTAAAAACAGCAATCCATTTAAAAAACAGTAAATTGTATTAACATTCTTTTATGATATAATTATCCATGAACAACTAGTCTCGAACTTGAACCTTGATGAAATTTACGAACAATATGAAATAAATTTTAAATAAAAGGTATTAAAAGTTGAACAAAAAGTATTGCTTAAATGAAGAGGAACTTGATGTTTAAAAAACGACAAATCAATAAACATTATATATTATATTGAAATTGTTTTATTATAAATATCTAACGAACCACTAGTGTTAAATTTGTGAACAATTTATAAATAATAGTTCAACATGGTCCAAAAAATTGAAAAGCTAATTTTATATTTCTTAACAACAAGTTAAACTTGAGCATAACAAAATCAAGAAGATTTTTTTCTAAACAAAACGTGTAAAAAGCTCATAAAGTTGAACAACCGATATCCTGAACATATTTGTAAATATTTAAGCCAAAAGAATGTTTTAAAATCATAAATTGATAAAATATTTACTAAAAGAGTTGAAGAAGTTAAAAATAATTTATTTTATATAACTTAAAAGAGTAAAACATTAAAACAAATACTGCCACATAATAACAAATGTCACCCCAACGACTGGAAGCACATTAGTGTACCTACAGTTGTATAGTAGATACTTTGGACCATTAAGGGTGGCCCAATGGATCCTATTTAAAATTGGATTTAGGGTGAGTTTGCAACTAATTGTTTTTGTAATTTGTTAGTTTTCCATGTATGTGATTATTATTGTTTTAGTTGCAGGCACTTTTCTTCAAAAAGAATATTTGGTTGGTAAGTTATTTAATATTTGATCTATCTGTAAAAATGATATTTTCTCATATTTTTAATACATGAAGTTTTAGCATAATACAAAGAAATTAAGGAGATAAATGTTAGCTACCCCAATTTTAAATAAAAAATAAAGAATAAAAATAGAAATGGGTGGTAAAATTTTCAAAACATCTTATATTTAAAAATTTAACAAAATATAGAACATTATCTATTAAAAGCATAAAAGAGTGAGTTATACAATTATTTACACATGAATTACTTGTAAATAATTAATCAACCTATATTTATTAACCTTTGGTTTATTTTTTAATTTATAAAAAAGTTTTCATTGCCCGTTAATTGGAATAAGTAAATCAAAGTATAACTTATCAATAAAACACTATTATAAAATCATCGTACATCAAATTTGTAGTACAGTTATATTCAAACTATAATGACCCAAAAATCGGGCTAGTACTAAGGTCGATACACGCCGCGCATTATGCTAATTAGGAGTGTGCATGGCTACTATTCGAATGGTATTCTAATCCCAAATAAATACTTATATTAATAACAAGGAAAAATTCACGATATACCCCTGTTTTCTTTCGTATTCACAATATACCCCTGTGATTTTCGTAATTCAACTTTAAACATGCTTAAATGTTGTCCAAAATTGATGTAACTTTACATGGACGATGCTAAAGTGTTATATTTTGGTTCAATATCAAATTTGACGTTTTTTAAGCTCACATGTGACCTGTGGGACCCAATGAATATGTGATTGTTCATTGGGTCCCACAGGGCACATGTGAGCTTAAAAAACTTCAAATTTGATATTGGACCAAAATATAACACTTTTGCATCGTCCATGTAAAGTTTCATCAATTTTGGACAACATTTAAGCATGTTTAAAGTTGAATTACTAAAACCACAGGGGTATATTGTGAATTACGAAAGAAAACAGGGGTATCTCGTGAATTTTCCCTAATAACAAATATCACAGGTTTACAAATGCCCCAAAACAACGTAAAGGTCTGTAAGCTACAACAACGTCAGAGTTTGACTAACACTAAACTGAACTAAGCTTCCAAAACAAAAAAGTAGAAGAACATCTTCGCTGGTCAATCTACAAGATGTTAGTAGAAAGGTGTGAGCAACCACACGCTCAGCAGGCAGCAAACTTCATCAAAGAAGTATGCCCAAAACATTATAAGTAACAATATCGCAAAATAATACATGCTGAAGTCATATAGTGTAACACCCCTACTAATCCTGCTCCTAAAAATAATATAATCGCAGCGGTAAATAACAGATTGTCGTTCTAATGGTGTCACAGTTATCACTCGCCCATACGGGTGATAACGAGTTACCTGATAATCAACATGCGAAACGTGTTCCCGCAGTGACCACAAGAGATAGATAGTAGTACTCAAACAATTTAAAACAAATCTAACCACAACCAATTATTACAGACCGTGAGCATCTAAACCAAATACACCTCGGTTAAACAACCCGAGTCCAAAACAACCTGAGTATCACACCGTACCAAGTCTAATCCAACAGTAATATCACAATAGTCACGCCTCGCTGCGACCCACCAGCTAGTCTCCTGCAATAAAGATGGTTTGTGGTATGGAATCAGCCCCTGCTGAGTATGTCATCACATGCCCCGTCATGCCCCTAAAGACCCCTCAATTATTTGGTCGAGAGCATGAGGTTCATTACATGCAATACCGTTTTAATATTTAAAACTGTAAAACAATTAACAGTAATATCCATACAATAACACAACCATCAACATATATAATACAACCACAAGTATAACCAATGAACAACCAAGCGAAACAACGAGAATAATAAACAAGCACTAGTTCTCGTCCATGGTGTAGAAACCAATATCGTTCGCCACTGTATAATTCTTAACTGTATTATTTGTTCAGTTATACCTAGTGACAATGCCTCGTTAAAACGACATGTCTCTAGTTACCCATATATTATGGCGGGTCACCCACGGCAGTAGCCACTCCAACGGTAGAGTCTCCGACCAACGAGCCATTCTAGCTCACGGGAAATTTTCTTGATACTTGCAGACCCGTACGCGGACATCCTGGTATCGTTTTTGTGATCACAGCGCGCACCAAGAGCCACATCTTCCCGGCTTTACTTTCCTTCCTTAGTTAATTATTTATTCCATCGCATCGCATTACCAAATTTTCCTAACACAGCAGACTAAGGTCATTAGTCCAATCCGGAGTCTGTAAACTCGGGATCTAGTGTTAGATACAAGAGCGGCGTATAGAAAGGCCAATGCTCCGTATAAAAGTCTCGGATAATATGTATATCTTATTATCCTAGTGCTACAACGTTTTTCTGACGATCCTTATATTTCATATAAGATAGCACTATAGCCGCTAGTTCGTTTTATATATACAGGTCCATATATACGAACCGGTACTGTTAACTCAACAACAGTAATAATAAGCAGCTATAAATATACAATTCATGCATATTAATTATCACATTCAGACAAACAATCTTATCACAGATCACACAGAAGTCTGAACTGAGGAAGCCCTCAGAGACAATCAGAGACACATAACAACATACCGTTCACCCTGGTGTATTACGTGAGGCTCCTTGTGTAGTCTCTAACAGTCTAAACAATACATAATGCTACTGATTAGCATACTGTATAACAACACAATCCTACGGTACCCCGTACCGTCACTAACACCTCCCGGTTAACCCCCCGTTATTAACTGTCAATGTTTATCGGGTTTTAGGTTTAACTCGAGATTAGAAAAGTATTATATTACATGCGTAGTCTTGTCTTGTATATTAATATACTTATTGTTGAACTCGTTATCGCATGTGACTTAACTCACCCTTGTATGTCGTATAGTTTATTTCATTATTGCATGTGTGATCCTTTGTCATGCATTATGCATCTCACCTAGTATTTATTTTCCTAAGGTTTGTCTCTTTTTTTTTAAATTCAATGTGGTATAATTCATTTGTAAACAATACTTTGAATGTATAAATTCTTATTATCCCATGTATACTCCTAACATTAGAATTCCACATCTAATGTTTGTAATTCTTTTCCCTTTTATCATATGTCATTTTTCATTATGAAAACACATGGTCATTAAACCATATTATATTTTTCCACCATAACATATATTTATTTATGTGTATGTATTATGGAACTATTTCTTATATGGTAAGTCTTATAATATATATTCATTCTTTCTAATGAATACCCCCTTATATTATAAATGTTATAATCCTTATAACATCAAAACCATATTATAAATTCCATTTAAAAATATTAATATTTCCGAACAGCACCTATGTTCTTAAATATTTACAAAACCCACCACTTAGTTAATATAATGTTACATTATTGTTATATAACATATCTTATGACATTTAAGTCATTTAAAACAATTATAACCTATAGTTATATTTTGTTTATAAAATACCAAATAGCCCCTTATATTTTCGGTTTCCATTATACACCACTAAAATTCTATAAATCACAATTCCATCCCAATTTATACTACATAGTTTTCTAATTCCCTTAAAACTATATATTATACATATTTCTTTATAAAACCTTATATATAACTCCAAAAATTACCAAACTATACCAAAAGGTTATAAATATTATTCCTAACCTTATATTTCCTTTAAATCTCGGTTTTCACCCCTTTGCTACCCATTTGTAACAATGTTATAAAATACCATATGTTATACTTATATAATTCATATAAACTCCAAATTTAACCAAATAAGTTCTAAAAATTCCTAAAACCTAAGTTTGTACTCTCCATTTAGTACCCCAAGTTTTCGGAAATTACATTATAGCCCCATCTCTTTTAAATCTTTTACAAATTAATACTTATCTTAATATAAGGTAGTATTTTAATTTCTTAAATTTTCCAAACTTGGTCAAAGTCTCCTATATAGTCAACTTTGACTTCTAATACCAAATGGGAACCAATTTTTCGGTAATCACTAATAATAACCTATACTTTTCTATTTTTACAATTTTGACCCAAAACTTTATAAAATGCTATAATTTTTATTAAATTCATTTAAAAACCCTAAATTGCTCTAAATTAAGCCCACGGCTTTCTAATTTCCTAGTAATTACGAATTGGCCCCAATTTTAATTATAAGCATAAATAAAACTAAATAAGCTTATAAACTTAAATTAAAATGGCCTAATGACATGACCTTATTACAACCTTGAACTTGCAAAATAAATTACACAATAAATGTCTCAAAATATAGCATATATTTTCGGCCTCACTTTGGTTTAATTATTTTTCCACATAATGTCATAATTTGACCATTATGTTAATTAAATCTCTTAAATGACTAGCTTAATTTATCTTAGCCATTTTTTCAATTTTTAGGTCAATATTACCTATATATGTAATTTCACTCTCGGCCATATATATATATATGCTTAAAAATTATAAAAATCATAAGTTTAAGGTGTTTATACCTTGGTTATTCCTTGTATGCACTCGGCCTCTTGTAGGAAAATTCACCACTTGATTTAGACATGTTTAATACACAAAAACAAGATATGGTTACACTCCAAGCTTGAGTTTAACCATAAGGAATAATTAATGTAAGATTTAAGGCAAAAATCACCTTAAAAATGCAAGGGAAGTTATAGGTGGTTTCGACCTGAACCAAACACACCACAAGGTGTTAGATCCACCATATTGACATAGGAAATAGTTAGATCACAACAAGCTACCTTGTTATTAGGTTTTACCTTGGAAAAATGCCTTAAAAGAGGGTATTTCCTTTGGATCTTGGTCACCCTTGCTCCAAATGGCTAACCAACTGAATGAACATGTAAATATGAAGATTATGAGTGTATAAACTCATAAAAATCAGAGGAAGAAAACCGCTTGAAAGATTGAGAGGCTTAAGGTATGTTTTTACCTTAAAATGCAATTTTGAGCAACCTTGGTCCCTCTACTTGCTTCAACCGAGTTTCGCTCTTGTTCTAACCTTAGAAAACTGAGAATAAGCCATAGGAATTGATGAGCCACGAAATCTAGGTGTTGGTAGTGAAGAGATGAAGAAAAAGGGCTAAAAATGACCTTAAAACACTTACCTTAAGAGCTTAGGAGCTAGATTTGCCTTCCATGCTCAAGAACCAGACTTGAGAGCTTCTTAGGAAGGGAGGAACTCGGCTGGACAGAAGGGAATCGGACAAGGAGGAAGAAAGAGGTGGGTAAGGTTTGAAATAATTGAAAAAGTAAGTTTTACTATTGTAAATTTGTGTTAGGTATCAATTTGTCTCATAATCATTGCAAGCTGTCTCCTCTCTTATTTCCAGCCGATTTCCTTGGTCCAAATGGGTCAATTAATTGACCATTGACCATGCTTGGTCAATATTGACTCATGCGGGCCCCACTTTAGGGTTTTATTAATATTTTAATATTAATTTGTAAAAATTCGTAAATTTTTGGAATTAAATTCCTAATATGATAAAATATCATATTTAAGGGTAGTTATAATTTTTAAGCCCATTAAAAATCAATTTAGAAGGCAATCTCACAAAAACGTGCTTTAAGGTGCTTTAGCGCACATTTTTGTGTCACAAGGTGTTCCTGAGCTTAGTTCTCCTTGAGAACGGTTTTGTTGTGTTCCTTACTTCATTATAATACTTAGGAATCCACTTTGGATCCTATTTGAGGTCATACAACCTTTATGGTGTCTTAAAGCACATTTTTGGCTTTACCGATCTTAAGGCGTGTTTTGCCTTGTTGAGATCTTTTAGATTGTTCCCCAATAATATTTAGATGTTTATTAATCATCTTAGATCATTAATAGATCATTTAATTATATTTTAAAGGTTAGGGGTATTTCATATAGTCTTTGGCGAAACGGAAAGTCACAAGCCAGAGCTGCCAGATGAACTAAAGCAAAACGGGAACAGAGATCACTTTTATCATAATAGTTCAACGAACACAAAACGGAGTAGGACCCTAGCTTAAAGCACACGCATAGAATGGTAAAAAACTAATGGATCAGAAGATCATCGACAATGCAGAAATGGCCCAAAGACTAATGGACCCACCGGTCCCATCTCAGAAACGGGAAGAGTGCCCGTATAACAGAACAAAAATACGTCTTATGCAACGTGCTACGGGATAGCTTGACCCAGTCATCCACGACTTAGAAGGAAAAGAAACTAGATCCCAAAACAGAAGTACACTTTTAGAACAGATTCGTGTGCTTGCGCATACTTAATATAGCAAAATAGCTTATCTAGCCTTAAGGGATCACAACCCCGCAAACAAAGGACAAAACGGAGGTCAAAAGAGCATTTTAGGCAAAACAAAAGGGTTGTCCGAACATGTGTACGGGCTTGGATTTCCAAACGATGTCGAGAATCGAAATCAGAGGTGTCCGGAATTGTGTCCGAGCGTTGAAGTTTGAACACAAGTCGAGAATTCAAAACAAGGTTTTCCGGACAAAAGTCCAAAGAAAATCTCCTTACGTGGTCTGGACTTGTGTCCGGGCTTTAAAGTTTGGACATAGGCCGAGACTCCAACCCCAGAACTTGTCCTCGCATACCGTCGGGACATGTTCTGTATGGACACAAAGAAAAATGTGAATACAAAAGGTGTCTATAAGAATTTCGGACATGCAAGTCTAGACGGACGTCTGGACATGTCAAAAATTGTCGAATTCAGAAGCAGAAATCTCCATTTTTGCACACAAACTTTCGATGTAACAAAGTAGACAAAATTTCTGTTCAGAAACCAACAATAATCGGGTAGAAATCATCAACCAAATATAGAAATGAAATCTCTTATTCCAACCCAATGGGTGAACACACCCAACTGAATCCGTCTACCACCTACCTAGAATTAAAAATCTGAAGAATTTGTTGAATTCTGAACTACAAACACACCACAGATCCACTCTCGGATCTCACAGCAGACAATCTAACCAACACCAACATTGGATTCACAAACCAAATCCAGAAACTAAAAACAATAAACCGGAAATAACCACTACCGAGACTGACGATCCAAACTTGATTCATAGAATAACTGAATTCCACATCATATTACACATCCAACGAGTAAACAGAGTGATCGATCACACAACTGGCAGCTTGAGAGAACGAAAGAGAGAAGAGAGGACAAGAGCGCAGAACATGAGTTAGGAAAAGAAACTGATGATTGGCTTCTCTCTTTTCCTTCCTTACTAATAAATATTGGCTTGTCCAATTACACTCTTGCCCCTCTTTCTCTCTTAAATAAATCATCCACCAAATGACATACAATCCCATTTAACATAAGGTTGGCAATAAAATAAAATTTCCGTTTAAACCTGAAATTAATAGAAAATTCGATATATCACATCATCCCCCCCCCCCAAAAAAAAAGAATTTCATCCCCAAAATTCGATGTACCTTAATTCTCTAGGAGACGGGGGTACTTGGTCCGCATCTCATCCTTCAGCTCCCAAGTCGCCTCTCGCTCAGACTGATCAGTTAACTGAACTTTAACCATCGGCAAGGTCTTACTTCGAAGCGGACCAAACTCAATCACATGAGACAGATCGGGGATGTACTTTCTCAACATTGACACATGGAACACATCATGCACTTGCTGGTGGTAAAGCCAAGCAATAAGCCACTGAACTTATCCGCTTCAGGATCTCGAACAGACCTACGAATCGTGGGCTTAGCTTCCCACTCTTCCCGAATCTCACCACACTCTGACAGGAGATACCTTTAGATAAACATGTTTTCCAACCTGAAACTCCAAAGGTCTCCTCCTCTAGTCTGCGTAACTCTTATGCCAGCTCTGAGCAACAAGTAGACGCTTCCTGATAATCTGAATCTTATTCACAATGTCCTAAACAGTATCTGGACCTAAAAAGGCTTTCTACTTCAGATCATCCCAGCAGATGGGGGACCTATACATTCCACCATACAGAGCCTCAAACGGTGTATTACAATACTGAACTGGTAACTATTGTTGTAGGTGAACTCGATCAAAGTCAAATGCTCATCCCAACCACCACTAAAATCCAACACACAATCTTGAAGCATATCCTCTAGAACCTGGTTGGTCCTCTCTTTCTGACCATCTGACTACGGATGATATGCTGAGTTGAACGCTAACCTGGTCCCCAAAGCCTTATGCAAGCTACATTAGAAACGAGACACAAACCTCGTGTAGGTTCTAGCAACCAAACTATCTCGACAATGTAGATTCTAGCTAACCGCTCAAGATTGAAGGTCTTCTTAAATGGTAGAAAGTGGGCACTCGTAGTGAGCCGATCCATTATCACCCACATTGTGTCATTTCCCTTCAATGTCTGAGGGAGACCCATCACAAAATCCATGGTGACACTTTCTCACTTCCATTCATGAATGGGAAGAGGCTGAAGAAGCCCAGCTAGGGATGAAAATGGGTGACGGGTGCCCGTTTCACCCGACCCGTTAAAACGGGTGAAAAACAGGTGATGGGAGAAATGGGTGTGGGTGACGGGTCGGGTCGGTTGAACATTTTTCACCCAATCAGACAACCTGTTCTCCTGACCTGTCACAAGTATGTATTATATTAAATAAAAAACTTATCCCATATTATTTGAGATATTTTGGAAATATTTTGGTTAATACTCTATGTTTTAAGTATGGTGTTGACATTAGTTGATGTGGTATGTATTCTTGAACAAATATGAGTGTACTTTTTTGAAAAACTAAGTTTATGTAAGGCGTTAAAGACTAAAAATGCTTGCTGAAAAAAAGGGTAACGGGTGAGGGGTGATGAAGTTACGGGTGATGGGCCGGTTCAAAGTGGTGCGGGTACAAAACGGGTGACAGTTCGGGTGGAGCGTCACCCAACCCGAACCCGACCTGTTCCATCCCTAAGTCCAATAGGTTTTTGATGCTCTGCCTTCACCTGATGGCAAGTATGACAACAGGAAACAATCTAAGAGGTCTCTCTTCATATTGTTCCACCAAAATAACTATCGGGGATCCCAGTACATCTTAACACCTCCTGGGTGAACCTAATAAGGGGCTTCATGTGCCTCCTGCATAATCTCCAGCTTAAAAGTAACATCATTCGGCATACAGATCCTATCTCTGAACCTCAGACCGTCGTCAGAAACTCTAAACTCATATTCTTTACCAGAAGAAACTATATCCCCGATCTTACTCAAATCCACATCTTGCTTATGACTGGCCTTGATCCTGTCGATCAAGGTAGGTTGAACCTGAAGAGAAGCTAACACTCCATAATTGTCTGGTCTCGCAATCTCCACACCCAAACGTTGAAGCTCCCTTCAAGATCTTTGTGTTCCGGAGAGCAAACAAGCTGCACTGGACGGCCCTCTACGACTGAGAGCATCTGCCGCTACATTAGCTCTACCAGAGTGGTAAAGAATCTCTAGTCATAATCATGCAACAACTCTAACCACCTCCTTTGTCTCAAGTTCAACTCCTTCTAAGTGAACAGATACTTGAGACTCTTATGGTCCGTGTAAACCCTACATGATGGTCCATACTAGTAGTATCTCCAGATCTTAAGAGCGAACACTACAACTGCCAACTCTAAATCATGGGTTGGGTTGTAACACCCCTACTCTAATCGGGTCCTAATCGACTTACTTAACATAGTAATCGCAGCGGTAATCTAAACAATCGAACTACTGGTGTCACCGCTCTCACTCGCCCATACGAGTAATAACGTGCTTACTGATTTATTCATAATACGAAACAATTTCCCACAGTGACAACAAGAGATAGACTTAACCTTCCGTTCCAACATAATACAACCCTAGTGAGCATTCTAAGTACTCTAGTCCTATACACGTCTCTATTTTCGTATCAAAGTACGACTGTACATATTTACATAATTATAACTAACTACCTAGCGTGTCCCGCTCGTTGTCGACACCAAAAGCTGCATACCTACAAAATGTTTGATTGTGGTATGGAATCAGCCCCTGCTGAGTATGTTACTACATGACCATCATGCCCCCTCAGACCCTCAGCTAATAGGTCGAGAGCATACAGTTCATTTTCATGCATGTCGTTTTAATATAAAACTGTAAAGCAATAATAATATTGCAATAAACTCAAATAGCAAATAAGCCCCCGGCTTCACATATCACACCACAATAAATCAACAGAAAGCGTTACAACGCATATATGGGTACGAAGACTCCACTCAACCAAACACTTAATAATTCATAATCGAGTACAGAGACTCCGCTCAACCAATCAATCCACAATAATCCACGCACGAGTACAGCGACTCGACTCAACCAATTCACAACATAGATATGAGTACAACGACTCAATTAAACCAACTCACAACAATTCATATACGAGTACAGTGACTCAATTCATTCAAACCACAATATTCCATATCACGCATAACTACATAGTATAACCAATGAACAACAAGGCGAAACGCCGAGGATTATAAACAAGTATTGTTTCCCGTCTTTGGCATACAAGCCCAAATAACGTTCGCCTATTCTACGAGCTAATATAGCTGTTCGTGATCGTTCAGTCGTACCTAATGACAATGTCTCGTTATAACGACGTGTCTCTAAGTTACCCATATCTCATGGCGGGTCACCCACGGCAGTAGCCACTCCAGCGGTAGAGTCTCCGACCGACGAACCATCTGTAGTCCGTTGGAATTTGTCTTGATACTTGCAGATACCCACACGGCATCCTAGTATCGTTAATTAATCATAATTCATACCAAGAGCCACATCCTCTTTACTAACTCATCTATACCATCGCATCGCACCACCGTTTTCCTAACACAACAGACTAAGGTCATTAGTCCAATCCTGAGTATGTCGACTCAGGATCCAGTGTTAGATACGAGAGCGGCGTTAAAAAGGCCAATGCTCCGTATATAAGTCTCGGGTAAAATATATATACATATATCTTATTGTTCTAATGCTACAACGTTTTTCTTACATTCCTTATATTACACATATAAGATAGCATCATTGCCGCTAGTTCGTTTTATAATATGTTCATATATACGAACAGTACTGTTATCGCCCAACAGTAATAATAATAAAGCAGCATTAATACACAATTCATGCATATTAATTCACACAAGCAAACATTCAATCTTATCACAGATTTTCACACAAAATGTCTGAACTGAGGAAGTCCTCAGAGACGATCAAGCCACATAATAACATACCGTTCACCCTGATTTTAGAACGGTGGAGTATGAATCAGCTGGATCCGATGTTCCTCGTGTCGTCTCTAACAATCTAATAATACGTATAACACTACAGATTAGTATCCTGTATAACAACATTACTCTACGGTACCCCGTACCGTCGCTAATCCCTCCCGGTTCATTCCCCGTCACTTACTAACAACGTTTGTCGGGTTCTCGGTTTAACTCGGGATTAGTAAACGCTATATTACATGCACGGTTATGTCGTGGTATAATAATATACTTAACTTTAAACATTTGTTATCGCATGTAATTTAATATACATTGTAAATTATATAGTTTGTCACTATATTGCATGTATAATCTTGATCATATATTATACATCTCACCTTAGTATTTATTTTCCTAAGGTTAGTTTCTCCAAGTGTAATGTTGTATAATTCATATTTAAAAATACTTTGAATTATATAACTCCTTATTATTTCATGTACAACATAACATTAGAATTTCCTTAACTATTGTTTATAGTTCTTTTCTCCTCATCTTATATCATTTTAATTATGATATTATATGGTTATTGAACCATATTGTATTTCTCACTCCATAACATATATTTATTTATATATATGTATTTTGGGACCATTTATTATATGGTAAGTCTTTATAGTATATTCATTCTCCTTTAATGAATATTTCTTATATTATCAAGGTTACAACCATTATAACATTAAAAACCATATTATAAATTCTTATTCTAAAATACCCATTATTACCGAGCAGCACTCATGCTCTTTAATATTTACAAAATCCACCACCTTATTCATATATTGTTATATTATAGTAATATAACATATATTATGACATTTATACCATTATACCATTTATAACCTATAGTTATAATATGCCATAAATGACCAAACAGCGCCATAAGCTGTCGGTTTTAATTAATCTCACCCATTCTTTCAAAAATTACACAATAACCCCAAAAGGTATATAACTGTTACACTTATAATATATACCTTGTATTATAAGCTTTAAACCTTAATAGAATTATAACCTATGGTTATAACTTCTTAAAATAGCCAAACAGACCCCATGGTCTGTTCTAATTTAATTTCCACCACTTAACTTCATATTCTCACCAATTCACCCCATAAATTCTACACTTTGCTCACTAGTGCAATAACAACATTCCCATGACAGCTTTTATCTCATTCTCAACCAATTTGACCATTCCAATTCCTTCTTAAGCATTTGAATTTCTAATACCCAAGTTCACACACCATTCACAAGGCTATACAAGCTAATTTATCTCTAGGCAATCCAAGGCCTTCCTACAATATTTTTGCTACAGTTTTTGCACAATTCCTTATACTTCTTCAACCCACATCTTAAGGTGATTAGCTAACCCAGTTTAATCCTTATCAACTCCTAGTTAACCCTTAGGTTCCTTAAACTCAAAGTCACCTAACTCCTTAAATTCTACCGAAATTTCACCATAGTTCACCTACAATTCTAACATTCCCAAATGCATCATTTCATTCACCTAAATCAATTCTAACTAGCCACATCCATAAAGGATCCTACCAGCACACAAAAGTTCATCCAAAATTCATTAAACACAATACAATTCACTAATCATAAATTGCTTGGCTCTTAGGCCCTTAAATCACATATCAATTCACAATCTTCTCTTCTAATCACTAAACCCATTTTCAACTCAATTTAGGTTCATTCTTTTGAATTCCCATCCCAAAATTTCTAAGGCATTAAGGATGGCTTCAAGGTAGATTATTTACCTTAATCTCTCAAGTGTCCTCCTTCTCTTCTCCTCTTCCTCTTCTCCATTCCACTTGATGCAAAAATCGGTCAAGGCAATCCAATGGCCCAAGTCTCTAGACCAACACCCAAATGGGGGAATTAAACACTAAATAATGTACCTAGGTTCATCAATTGATCTAGGACACAAGAGGAAGGTGCTTAGAGCACAAGATTAGGGATTTACCTTTGGAACCCTAGAATTGTTTTTGGTCATGAATCAAGAGGGAGTTCCAACCACCATTTAAGACTTGGATTGAGGCTCATACAAAACAAATAACAAACCCTCTTAGGAAGCCAAAATCGGATGGTAAGGAAAATGGTGAAAAAGATGGGTTTTCTTTGAATTTTCTTACATTAGAACAAAGAGGAGATGAACTAGCTCCATAAAATCTGATTTTCTCCTTCAATGGTGCTATACCCATGGTGGTCAACTTCATCCATTTGGGATTTTGAAAAGAAGGAAAGGTAGCCCTTGATGAGAGGAGCAAGAATATGTGCTTAGTTTTTGATTTGGAGCATTGGTGTGGCTTGGGCATGAGGAAGAATGTGAGCTGTCATGGGAGGGAGCTCAAAATCATTTCCAGTAGAAGAGAGGAGGAGGGAGACGGCTGGGATGAAGGAGAGGACACGGCTGAGAGGGGGAGAAGTGAGAGTGAGAGGAGAGAGAGGGGAAAGTAAAGTATTTGTTTACTTTTGCTTTTTGCTTTTTGACTTTAGTCTTCTAGCTTATTAGCTAGTTTATTAGTTACAAGAGGGGAGTGCTGGCACACTCTAAAACCGGCCCCACTATTGTAATTAAGCTGGGGTGTTTTCGTCTTTTCGCCAGAAACACTCCTAAATTTCCCGGTTTGGGTACTGTTCACTAACCGGGCCCGTTTTCTAGATTTTTCTCGTTTCTTTAATTTTAATGGTCCTTAAACCTTCATTAACATTTAATTATATTTATATGACCAACTATGATTTTTTTACGAGTCCATTTAACCGCTTAAAGTTGTGTTTCCGGATTTTCTCGAAAAACGTGCTTTAAAGCTTCGTTTGTGTTTTTAATCCACTTTATGGATCCGTTTTCTTCGGGATTTGTTCCCACATGTTATTTAGGCATAGTTAAGCCTTAATAATCCATCTAGGATCCTAGTCAAGGTCATATACCTCCTATGGTTGCGTAACGCTCATTTTTACGTTTTGTGCTTTTTACTCATTTTCTCTTTTCTTTTGGTTTTACTCTCTTCACCAATATTCTTTAGGCACCATTAGACCCTTAATACCATATTAGAGTAATTTACTCACCATTTTTAAATCAGGGGTATTTCACAAAGGTTTACGAATGCCCTAAAACAAATGTTAATCAAAACAACTTAACGACCCGTAGGCTATAACAACGTCAGAGTTTGACTAACACTAAACTAAACAAAGCTTCCAAAACAGGAAGTAAAACAAAATCCTCATTGGTCAATCTGCAAGATGTTAGTAGAAAGGTGTGAGCAACCACACGCTCAACAGGTAGCATAATTCATCAACAAAGTATGCCCAGAACATTATAAGTAACCATATCGCAAAATAATATATGCTGAAATAAGAAAGTCTTTTACAAAACGGAAAGTCACAAGCCAAAGCTGCTGGATGAACGAAAGCAAAACGGGTATAGATATCACATTTATCAGAACATTTCAACAAACACAAAACGAAGTGGAACACTAGCTCAAAGCGCGCGCACACACACACACAGTATGGTCAAAGACCAATGGATCAGAAGATCCTCGACAACGCGAAAATGGCCCGAAGACCAATGGACCCATCGGTCCCAGAACAGTAACGGGGAGAGTGCCCGTATCACAGAGTAGAAAGATATCTTATGCAACATGCTATGGGATAGCTCGACCCAATCATCCACGGTGAAACCATGTCCCAAAACAGAGCTACACTTTCAGGATAGAAACGAGTGTTTGCGCATACTTAACATAGCAAAATAACTTATCTGGCCTTAGGGGATCACAACCCGTAAACAGAGGACAAAACAGAGGTCAGAAGAGCATTTTAGACAAAGAAACAGAGGGTTGTCCGGACATGTGTCCGGGCTTGGAAGTCCGGACGCATGCCGAGACTCAAAACTAGAGGTGTCTGGACTTGTGTCCGGGCATAGAAGTCCGAACGCAGGTCTAAACTTCAAAACAAGGTTGTTCGGACTTGTGTCCAGGCTTAGAAGTCCAGACAAAAGTTTGAAGAAAAACTCCTTACGTGGTCCGGACTTGTATATGGACTTCAAAGTCCAGACATAGCCCGAGACTCTAACCCCAAAACTCGTCCTCACATACCATCCGGACATGCAAGTCCAGACTGAAGTCCGGACACAGAACAAAATGCAACATACAAAAGGCGTATGTAAGCCTATCAGAACATGCAAGTCCGGACATGTCCAAAATTGTCGAATTTAGAAGCAAAAATCTCCATTTTTGCACACAAACTTTCGATATAGCAAAGTAGACAAAAACCCAGTAATCCATGAGGGGTTTTGCAGAGTTAAAACAACAATAAAAGCAAGTTCTGAAACCAACAATAATTTGGTAGAAATCATCAGTCAAATATAGAAACAATATCTCTAATTCCAACCCCATGCGTGAACACACTCAATTGAATCCGTCTACCACCTACCTCGAACTGAAAATCTTAAGAATTCGCTGAATTATGAACCGTAAACACACCATAGATCCACTCTCAAATCTCACAGCAGACAATCTAACCAATACCAACAGAGGATTCACAAACCAAATCTAGAAACTGAAAACAACAAACCGGAAACAACCACTACCGAGACTGAAGATCCAAACCTGATTCACAGAGAAACTAAATTCCACACCATATTACACAGCCACCGAGCAAACAGAGGGATCGATCACACAACTGGCAGCTTGAGAAAGCAAGAGGGAAAAAAAGGACAAGAGAGGCGCAGATTGTGAGTTAATAAAAGAAACTGATGACTGCCTTCTCTCTTTTCCTCCCTTACTAATAAATATTGGCCCGTCCAATTACACTCAAGCCCCTCATTCTCTCTTAAATAAATCAGCCACGAAATGACATGAACTCCTACTTAACATAAAATTGACAATAAAATAAAATTCCTTTTTAAACTGAAATGAAAAGAAAATCCGGTATACCACACAAACATTAAATATCATATAATTAATATGTGATGCATTATGTTAATGTATGCGTATTCTATTATAAAAATACAATCTACAGATTTATAAATATATATAGATTATATCATATAATCCAGCCATATTGTATATGATACTATAATTTACAAGCGTTTTTTCTAAAAAGTACGAAATTAATACTTGTTATCAATTTTAGTGTAAATTTCCAACCAAAACTTAAACCTAATATCTAGATGAAAATCGATATGATTAATCAGAGAATTTACAAATCTGTACAAACAATCCGAAAGAACTTCATAATAATTGTAAAAGAATTATTGCCCAACACTAGATAGTTTCTTCAATCTGGATGTTACCAAAAAATTTTAGGTCATTTCCACGTTAAGAAGCTTAATCTATTTTTCAAAATAAAGTTGAGACAAGTGTCAGATTATAATTAGACCAATCACTGACCCAAGCTCACATGGTAATTTGAGATTGGTTAACCACACCTGCATTAATACAAACACAGGATTTCTTGCATTTGCAAACCGGTAACGAACGCCCCCTTGAAGCTTTGTTTGGAATAACAATATTCCACCCCAATTGGACGAAGTCGGTAATCAGATCCGAACCTCGTATTATTCTACATTTTGTATTTACTGGGTGAGATACTAACTGCATTGTGTTTGCATTAAACTAAACAAAGCTGCATGTGCTTCATGATGGCTACTTCAAACTAACCCTTGTCCAAAGACCCGGTAAAATGCACTGATCTCGCCAACATAAGAGTCTCAATTTGAGTGTTAGGGGCCGTTCTTTGGACACGAATGGGAGATTAATGTAGTGATGCTCAAAAGTGAAGGACAAATGTCAATATATTATTTGTTGCACATTTGACTATGGTACACTTGTCAAGTTGATATTTGTTAACTAGAGTAAGCTTTATCATAAAGCTTCAAAACCTAGCTTTTTGTCAAAAGTTAGAACACCCCCTTAGTTTAAAAGTTTTTGAGCCAATACATTAGTCCAACATCGAACTCGGCAACAACTCTATTCCTATGGTAGGCGGTTGCAAAAGTAAGAGGGGAGGGGAGCGCAGTGCTCTCTCCTTCTTTCTCTCTTCATTTTTTTGATAAGTTGCTGGTACAAAGACCAGGTACAAATGAGGCAATACTATGGTTTGGAAAGCCCTTCTCGCCTGGATAGTAAAGAGAGTTCACAGGAGGGTTCATAAGAGAGAAAAAGACTACTAATGCCCGTATACAATGTTAAAGAGATTCCTCGAAGATAAGACTATATACGAAGGCAGCGAGATATGAGGTCTACACCATTCTATGCTGGATCTTTTCACCGTGTCAGCCGCTGCACTCCAATCCGGCACGATGCCGTCGAATATAGTTCTGTTACGCAGGTTCCAAATCATCCAGAAAGTGTACAGCAAGGATGTCGACCATAATTTGCATCTCCGATGAGAGTTTATCATGCCTTGCCAGGCGTGGAAGCATGCCATCCCTGTTTGCGGGAAGGTGAAAGTGATTCCCCACCAGTCAAGGATCTGTTCCCATAGTTTTCGTGTAACTTTGCAGTGTAGGAACAAATGATCTGCTGTTTCTACCGCTGTGTGGCAGAAAGAACAGCGCAGTTGAATTAGAGTAATGAGATTCTTAGCGAACAGGAGGTCTTTCGTGTGCAGTCTTCCATGTAGAAAGAACCAGCCTGTTAGTTTAACTCGTGGTGATGCTAATTTCTGCCAGTACATCCGGCACCAGGAGGTTTTTTCTGCTTGTTTTTTATCAGTTACCAATTCATAGAAAGACTTTGCAGTATAAACTCCTTCCCTGGAATGAAACCAGCCCAGATAATCAGCTTCATCAGATATCGGTGTGAACGCATCGTCAATGAGTGTTAGTAGTTGATCTACTTGAGCTCTTTCATAAATAAAAAGTTCTCTGCGCCATAGCAGCGTCCAGTTCCAATTCGATCCATTCCAGCAGCCCATTGATGCTATTGTTTCATGCTTTTGCTCCGATACTAAGAAGAGTCGAGGAAAACAATGCTGGAGAGATTGTGTTCCTACCCAGATATCAAGCCATAAACGAATGCGCCTTCCGTTCCTTGCAAACCACTTGACACCACTCTCCATCGTCTGCGCATGTGCTGGATGCCAAACTGAGATTGACAATATGTTTTTCCATATTCCTGTACGTCGAGATTGTTGCCATTTATCATCTGTGATTGGGAGCCTTACATCTACGTCATATATGGAACAGATTATGTTCTTCCACATTTCCCGTCTTCGTGCTGGAACTTCCACCACCACTTGAAGAGTAGTGCTGCGTTCCTTACCTCTATGTCTGAAATCCCTAGCCCTCCATCTGCTTTAGGCTTCATTAAAGAACTCCAGGACATTAGGGGCTGCCCTCGCTGAGTTCCTTTACTCCATAAAAAACCACGCTGTATTTTGTTAATCTGCAGAATGACGTTCTTGGGAATTTTGAACAAGCTCAGGTAGTAGAGAGGAAGGCTATCAAGTACTGCTTTGATTAGCACCAAACGTCCAGCTCTGGATAAAGAGGATGATTTCCAGCCTGCAAGCCTCTTGGAGATTTTATCCAGCACCGGCTGCCATGTTGCTACAAACGATGTGGAGAGGTACCTATATTAAAACGAGATACGTCATAGGAATGCCCTATTTCTGCAGCCTAGAGTTTGTCGAATATAGCGGAGAGAACGTTCAGTTGGGTTAACCGGTATGCTGCTGATTTCGACCAATTTACTTCCAATCCTGACATTTCTGAGAAGACCATGATACACATTTTTACCACTTCCAGTTCCTTGCGCCTCGGCATGCAGAAAATCAGTGTATCATCGGCATATTGCAGATGTGAAATAGTAATATTATGATGACCAACCCGGATCCCTTGTCGTTTACCCTTCATCAAAGCCTCCTCTAGTAACCATCCCAACCCTTCAACACTTAGCAAAAGTAGAGGTGAAAGAGGATCACCTTGTCGGACACCTCTCCTTGGTTTAAACGGTGGAGAAGGGACTCCATTGACGAGTATTGAGATCTGCGTGGTTGAGATGCATTCTTCTATCCAAATTCTCCAAGTTTTGTTAAATCCGAGATAGAATAGCATGCGTTCGATGAAAGCCCATGAAATGCAATCAAAAGCCTTGGTGAAGTCAATTTTAAGTAGTATGCCTGCTTGCTTCCTACTCTTGAGCCAAGTGATTACTTCACTCGTGATGAGAGGTCCTTCCATGATGTTCCGGCCTTTAACAAAAGCTGTTTGGGTGTCCTGGATCAGCTTACCCATGACTTGGCTCATTCGTGTGGAAAGAATTTTGGATATAATCTTGTAAATTGCTCCTATCATACTAATTGGTCGGAAGTCTTCAATGCGAGTAGCTCCCCGGATTTTTGGAATGAGGGCGAGCCAAGTCATATTGCAACCCCTAGGTAGCTTATTAGAATCAAAAAAACTTAGGACTGCGTTGGAAAAGTCTTGCCCGATGATGTCCCATATTCCCTTGATGATGTTGAAATTCATCCCGTCAAAACCCGGGGCCTTATTACCATCTACTGACCAGAATGTTGTTTTGATTTCCTCAATCGTTGGTCGCCTAGTGAGCGCATCAGCTTCAGCTTCTGACAGGCGAATTCGACTTGATATTGGAGGGGTTGAACCTGAGTAAGGTTTTGCTGCGTAGAGTTCTTTAAAGAACTTAAGGACTGAAGTCTGAATGACTTTTGGATCAGAACTGAGACCACCGTTGATCTCGAGTGAGGTAATTGTGTTAATTCTTCTGTTGAGGGAGGCTTTACGATGGAAGTAAGCAGTATTTTGGTCCCCTTCTCTGATGAATTGCTCTCTTGATAATTGTCTCCAGTATCTCTCTTTTTCTCGCAAAACATGCCAGATTTCGTTTACCAGTTCTGATCGTGCTTCAATATGGAGACATCTGAATTTGAATTCTCATCAGTGTGGTCTATTTGGCTTCCTTTGGGCGAGTTCCTGGGCCTGTTTCAGTCGATGGTCAAAGTGACCAAAAAACACTCATGTTCCAGTGTCTCAGGTTTTTATTCCTTTGAGTTTGATCCCGATTGGTTTGTTTCCCAGATTCATCCACAAATTTTTAAAGAAATGCTTGAACTCTTTGTGCTTGAGCCATCCATTCAGCGCTCTAAAGGGTTTTGGTCCCCAGTTGATTTCTTGCAATGTGATTATCATATATCTATGATCTGAGAGGGTCCATGGTAGGGCTGTCAGATTTATCCCGGGAAAAACAGCATGCCATTCTGTTTGTGCGAAAACCCGATCAATACGACTCATGGACTTCTTGTTCCTCCATGTGTATTTCGCTCCCAGTAGGTCAATTTCTATAAGACTCATTTGATGTATCCATTCTCGCAGGTCCTCCATACTTCTTGTGCATGTTTGATCTTTCCCTCTTTTCCTGTCACTTCCTTTGATTACTTCATTCATGTCACCCGCCACGAGAATAGGGCTGCTGAGCCTTAGTCCCATTATTTCCTCATAGACTCCTCTCCTTGCTTTGCCTGTGTTGGTGCGTAAATAAAGATGATGTACCCCGTGAAAGGGATTGCAGGCCAGTGCATTTCAATTGCGATCCAGCGGCTGCTTTGAAGTGAGTTCGAGATTGTAATGGTGCTTGGGTTCCATAATAGGATCAAACCTCCTGAATAGCCATCTGCGGGGACCTGTATAGAATTTGCATTGCTGATCTGACCCCATGGCCCTTCCTTGCTATCTAGGTGTTGGGTTCGATGAGTCTCCAATATGGCTACTATGTTTGTGCCTGATTTCCTCACTTCTTTTTTGAATAAGGCCCACTTCTCTTTTTGTTTAACCTCTGAGGTTTTGAAAGCAGATGAGGTTTGTCATTGTTTATACTGTTCTGTTTCTTTTCCACCCTCTTGCTTCTTCTCAGGATGTTGGTGAAGTTGGTTAATGCTGTCTCAGGATCCGGGTAGTGGCAATTTAGAGACTTGCCAAAATCTAGACATTTTTGTGCAGTTGTCTGTGGGGCTATTGTGGAACAGGTTTGGCAAGATTGGGGAATGTGGAGTAGGGTCAAACGGTACGTGAACCTCCAGGTTAATTCGTGAGAGAGGTGTACATGGGGATGACAGGTTTGGTTGGCTGCGTAGCAACTGAGGAGAGTTTTCTGGTGTTTGGAATTGTGTTTGATCAGGAGAGGCGATGGGCATGGCAGGTTCAGCACCGGGTTATCGGGTGTGCTTGGTGATCGCGGCAAGGGGGTTGATTGGATGATTGTCTGAGTGTCAGGGAGTGAGGGAATAGGAGGAGATGCGTCGAAGCCTTGAGAAAGTATTTCCACATAAGTGTTGGGGATTTGAGAGAGTATTTCCACCGCATCAGTACATTCATTAGACGAGAAAGACGCGTTGTTTGGAAAAGGATTTCAGTGGGAGGAGATGACTGGGATTCTGGTAACCGCTTTTTCGTACCCATAATTAGTTGCTGTTGGAGCCCAGGATAGTTTAAGTTATCTGTCAGAGGGAGAAAGCTGTATGAATTGTTGTTTTTGAGAGCATAAATAAAATCGCTAATGCCCATAACCATTGAGGAGGGTGCGCTGAAGCTGAAAAGGTCTATTGGTCGTGGAATTTTCTCAAGCAGTCCTAATCTTTTCCCTTTTGTCGAGGAGTGAGTAGTGGCAGTTATTGTAAAGTTTCCAACGTGTAGCATGACAGTATGGGTAGGGGAGAGTTTCAAAGTTTTGTTTTCTTCTGAACCGCCAGGGTGTGGCGGTGCCAGTTCCAAAGAGATTGCGGTGGCATCTTTCGGTGCCTGAGACGCCGTCGTCTGACCAAGTGGAGGATGGGTGGGCGAGGGCGCCCCCGCTTCTTCTTTTTGTAAATGTGACGGTTGAGTTCCTTTGTTCTTCTGATTATGTTCAAAGAGATCTTCCGACCAAAACTCAATGATCCCGATATTGTAGATCACTCCTTCAATGTCCACCAGTTTCTCTTCATTGATAATTGCCCCCTGTTTTGTTTCAACCGTGGCGTGGGCTTCCAAAAATCGTGGGAGTCGATTCATATCTGTATCGATTGTTATAATATCACCCAAATGCCGTGTGACAGCGTGCACTGTTGTTTCTGACCAGGCTTGAATTGGTATTCCTCTTACTGCAATAGAAGTACGTCTTTTGATCAATTGATCTGTAGGGTGCCAGAGTTTTATTCTCCATCCATGCTCTGCCTCTATCCCAGATGAAATGAACTTTTCTGCTTTCTCAAAAGACTTAAATATAAGGCAATGTCTCGCTTCCGATAAACATGTAAAACTTTCAAGTTCCTGGTTCCATTCTCCCAGCTGTTCAATGATTTCTGTAACTTGTGTATTCACTAGAGAGTTTATACTACACTCCTGCCCAGTCGTTCCTTCATATGCATAGGGAAGTCGAGGCTTATATTACCTGTTGTGTGCAGGTCTGCATGCCGATGAGGGGTAGGTGGAGGTGGACGGGGTTGTTTGGGCGGAGGCGGAGTAACACTTTGCCTGTTCTCTTGCTGAAACTCATGTCGAGGGTGGAATGAGTTCTTCCTGGTCCATCGAAAATGTGGTGGTGGGCTATTTGAGGAGGTCCTAGTTATTGCTTGTTGAGTGTGGATGCGATAGCCGTCGACCGTGATTCCATTGGTTTCACTTATAGCTCGGTCTGCATCTTTCTTCAGTGTGTATTCAACGAAACCATACCTGGTTTTCGTACGAATCCTTGGCGACTTGGGAAGTCGGATTCCCACCATGGGTCCGAATTTGTCGAAGATTTTCAGCAGCGTTCCAACCCTTGCTGTAGGGCTAATGTTGTCCACAAAAACCGTCGCCCCAATCTCTGATTTGGGACCTGGCATTTGAATTGAGGAAGCCATTCGATTCGTTATAGCGTGTTAGAGTATTGCCGCTTGCGTCGTGGTCTATTGAGTTTGATTCAGGGGTAGATGGGAGCAATGTAGCCAATTTGGGGTTAAGTTGAGATTTGAGATGTTCGGAGGTGATTTGCGTGGGTGGTGTAGACGGTTTGGGTTAGTTTGAGATTTGAGAGGAGATGTTTTGCGTGGGGATTTTGTGGCCGGCGTTGGGATTAGAGGTGGCTGGGAGGCGGCGGACATGGTGATTGGTTCGGGGTGGCGAGGTTTAGGCGGTGTCTGAGTAGAGAGAGGTGGGAGCGTTTCATTGGTTTGGCTGTGGAGTTGTTACTATGTACTTTTTCTACAATTTCAATAGCCGGCCCCTTCTTTCTCTCTTCATGTTCCTCGATGTTTTTTTTTTTGGTCGAACATGTTCCTCGATGTTAAAACCTTGGTCTTGCCATAAGATTGTCTCGCCTAGCCCTTGCCTTGCCCCTTGCCATAAGCTTGCCTCGTCTTTTCCTTGGTCTTGTTGGTTTACGCCTTTGCATGTCCAATCAGGCGAGACCGGTAAGCTCCTCCTCCCTCCTTCGACGGAGGTTCTATTCTTTTGTTTTTGCATCTTTCTCTTTTGGGTTTGGTCTTTGTTTTCATCATTCTTATAAATAGTGTTGTGTCTTCTACCTTCCTCTCCTCTTCCCCCCTTTAGATTTCTTAGTTTTATCTTTTTTTAAGCTCTACCTACTATTTCTCTTGTGATTGGTGTCCTTTCGCCCTATTTATGGTGGTTAGTGGTTTGCATGTGGGTTTGGAGGTTGTTCGACTTCACCGAATTTCAAATCCTTCTCGGCTGGGTATGGCTTCATCGGTTGCACCCATGTCGCATGCCGAGCTTCTTGTACCCGAAGGTTTCCATGGAGGTTTCTGAAGTTGTTGGTTGGCGTGATATGTGGTTTGGTGAAGTGTTTAGGTACTAATTGGTCTTATTTAGTCTTTATCTCTAGGTTTTAGTACGGATAAGTAGCTCTCATAGCATATTTGTTAGACAAGTACTTATTTTGCTCTTTTGTTTACCTATGATACCTTTCTTTCTAGTAAGTTTTTGGTTATCTGCTTTCTGTCAGTCTGTTTGTTTTATGTCCTAGGCTTGGTGCACTTGGGTTTTCCAGCTACTCTGTAATAGCCCATGAGGCCTCGTTTGCTTGTAGTTGTGAAGCCAGACTCTTGTTTGTGAATTTGAGGTTGTTATCATGATGCATGTACGTAATTAATGATGGCTATAGTCAAGGTGCATGCAAATAATGATGACCTTTTAACTTTTGAAAAAAGCAATGAACTCGTAAAAACAAAACACAGCGCTACAAGGATTAATGTGATTATAGTTAAATAAGCCATTCTACAATATCTAGAACCATTAAGCATGGGAAATTTGGACAATTTAGAATCTAAACAAGCTTGATCGCCAAGACATCAAATTATCCACATGATCCATAGACTAACATCTACCCTCAATTGAAATAATAATAAATAATGCAACAAATTGCATTTTCCGTTGCTCTCATGTACATTCAATTTACCCCTTCCCTCGGCTACCATCGTTCACAAATGGTACAACATACAAAAGCCCTTTCTGTTGCTTTTACATCTATTTCCACCATCAATCAGCTGTATTCGCCTCTTACATCTAACTTTACTCGGAGCACCAACGCAGAAGATACAACATCACCATGCTATCTTTCATTGCACTTGTTGCAGTCGACCATTATGCAGACTGCTCTCTAAGACACATACGAGCAAACGACCAGGATCACCAGTTTCTATCTATGGTCAGTATACAGACAGTCTACGCAACCAGTATGATTAGTTCCTTTAATTATTTAGTTCGATACAGAGAGCTAACTCAGCGAACTTCGCTTGTAGGATGAGCAGCAGCATCATACTACTGATTAATATCAATAGTTCTGAGGACAAGCTCCCTAGCTCTGTTGATTGCTGCGAAGCAGAGACATATCTGCTCCTCAAGATCAGTGAGTTGGAGAAGCACATTATTGTGCTTCTTCTCAAGCTGCTTCGTGACACCATGGATGAGATGCTTCTCCCTGCCCCGAGAAACTACAAGGCTGACAAGTCCCTTATCATCTTCTATGGTGCTGCGCACACGACCCACAAGAGAATTGATTGTCTCCAGGTCATTGTGCAGGACATAAGCACTCCTAGCTGCAGCATCCAGCTGGGTAACATGAGCAACCTCTCTGCCAGTGATTTTGGATGCTGAAAATGTGGGAAAAACAGAAGCAGCCGCCACAGCAACCAAAGCATGAGCAGCGATGGCCACGGCTGAGATAGCAACACCTACAACAGTCCCGACAAAGCAGATAGCAGAGCTGGTGGAGGCACGGCGGATGACACGCAGCCTGGATCGAGACTTGTTGAGCTGACCATCAACCACTTCTTTCAAATCAGAGAAGCAACGATGCATTTCATTCATGTTGTGGGCACCGGGACTAGGGAATGGGTTTTCTTCCCCGTCAAATTTGAGGAAGATATCAAAGGCCCAGTCGCACTGTCGCTGGTTCATGTTGTCTGAATCATCGGGGAGGAGATCAATGACATCCTTGATGGGGTGGTACAGAGACCGTGCATGACGAGCGCCATAACGGAGGATGAGAAGGAGATTTGAAACAAGCTCGGTGTGATCAAAATATGTGGACAGGACATTAATAAAAGGGTTGGAGGCGGAACGTTCAAGAACTTCTTTGACGCACTCTCGATTTGGTTCAAGAATCTCAGTCACCAATGCATGTAGATGTTCAACATGGCCAGTCTCTTCTTTTTCATCAACAATATGGATCCTGGACCATATTTCCCTGTAGGAGCTGGTTTGAACAGCTAGAGAATATTCACTGGTAAGGTTGAATGTAGGTGATGGGACAGCAGTTGATCTAGGTGTGCTTGCAGCTGAATTTCCTGATACCAAAACCAGAAGCGGTGAATGCTACAAGGGAAATTACTAGCACAAAAAATACAAGGGGAACAGAATGAGGCGGGAGCAATTAGAGAGCAGTGGTGGAGTTAGGATTAATTCTTTTACCTTGTACAGTTGTGCAACATTGATTTCCTGCAGTGGCCAAAGATGAAGATTGTGATGATCCTGAGGTGCACCAACGGAGCATCTCAAGACTTTTAGTTGCAAGGGAAGGAACCAAAAGTTCCCTCCTCAGCCATAAGATGCCAATCTAATATATTGGAGTAAATTTTGCTATTTCAGAGGGTTGCTGATTATTATGGATTGATCTGTGAGATGAAGGAGCATTATACTGTCAGACAAGGTTCTATTCCAGATTTTTGGAGCAATGCAAGAGCAAAACTTGCTCAATAAGCACAAGACAAAAAGACCATGATTCAACGACAATAATTTTTTCCTAATGCTAATGACAACGATGAAGCGCTGAACTGAAAGTTAAACAAGAGATGAATAATTCTTTTTTTTTTCCTAAATATCCTGTTTATGACCCATTCTACTTTACCTTATATCTCCAATCAGTTAGTCTAATAATGTCCCAGATAGTCTACTCCATCCAAGCCGAGCAACCAGACACCCTGATTACGGAAGAAACATCTCAGACTCAGCTGCCATGAAACCACTCCACATGATAATTTTTGTCTGGTAGCTCCTTGATTCTCTGATAGTCTGACCCAAATGGTAAGATCCTACAGGCAGGTACCAAATTTTTTTCCCTTCACTTTTTTTTCTTCAACAACCAAATACAAACCAGAGCTAACTTTAAGCCACGACAAAGTCACACGGTCATAACCTAAATAGTCAAACGGGGACACGTAAATTGGTCCTGCAGTAACCAACGCTCACAGGAAACAAAAAAGAAATGGACAATTACCAATAGCTGAGTCTATGCTCACTCAGATTTATCAAATATTTGGTGTAAATGATTGCACGAATGTCCGAATCTTCTCAATGAACTCAAATGAATACTGACACCCGCTTCCACCACAAAAATCAAGGTCCATGGTTGGCGGTATTCCCACTTTTAAAGCAGATTGTACAAGCTCGGCTGGGCGTGAGAAGATAGGATTTTGGAATCTTCCCAGGCAAACACTCAAAATCACGTGGCACAGAAACCGCATTCGTGTTAACCGCTTGAGATTAAATTAGAGTAAGAACATAACTTATAATCCCAGGGTATTGCCGACACTGGTTTCCTACAACCCTAACTTTACAATCCGAGCTACGACGATGTAGATGATTTCTTGAAACTAGAGCTGGTTTCCTAGTGATTATGATCCAGTTTGTTTGAGAAGAAAGCTCAAATAGCTAGAAACCCAGAGAGAAAGATTGCTTGCGTACCTGGAACTTCTCCCGCCTTGGATCTTCTTGTCTTGCGATAGAAATCTGATCTGTGGTTCAGACACTCAAACTCTTCTCCTGTAAGCAGAGAAGCCGCTAAGTAGACAGGTGCAGGTGGGCCACAGAGAGATATGGACGAAGTCGGTTTTATGTTTCCTGGACCACTGTTCCGTCCTCACACCGCTGAAGTGTCCTAACGCGGCGTTGTGGGGGGTTGTTTTGACTCTTCAAACAGAATCTTGAAGTTGGAAGGAGGAGTCCCAAACTCCAACGTCCAAGTAGGACTTTTCGAAGTGATAGAATTTATACGCATCCCCGAACAAATTTGGCTCTCATGTGATTACTTCCTTTCGGTTGTAAATAGTCTCATTCTAATATAATTCAGTCTCATCATCTTCATGAGAATATTAATGATTTTGCTGATCAACTGGAAACAATTATGTTTCATCACAGTACTCATACTTACCACAAAATACACATCGCATTTATAAAGAATTCTCAATACGATCATTGATAAATTTGACCATTCTGACCAATAACCATACCAATGTTTTCTTCCATTTTGTGACTTACTACCACACTCGTTTTCCGCTGTATATTCTCATAGTTTGAAGCACCGATTGCATGTGTAGTTACTAATCCAAGATGAATGAACTCATTTAGTATGCGATACATTTATGGCAAGTTCTTCAGTTTTTCTTTTTGACCACATTTAGTTCACTTATAAGTAGTTCACGATCGAACTTTAACATATGAATTTTTGTCTTTTGTTTCCCAATTTTCCAGTCTGGTAAGGTAAAGTAAGATTGATTTCAAAATTATAATCACCAGGCTTGGTACTTTGTTTTCAAAACCTAAAGCATTGGGTGCTTAAATAAAGTAGTACACGAGATTTTAATTCCATACAAAAAGTTGAGTTACCTTTAGCAAAACATCATAATTACCTTAACGTGTTTTATCTAATGTCCTTTCTTGTACGTCATCTAGTTTATGTATTTAGCTCCTATTCTCTCATGCACAATCACTTATGCCATCACCATTATTAGATAGATATATATATACTATCTAAACGCATATACATCTGTATTTTCTGTAAAAACATATAACACTGTAGAATATAACCCCCCCTCTCTCTCGGGTTATCTTCTCAATCTATTCTCAAATTCAATAATAAAAGTTCATCTTCTTCTTTCTGTGTCATGTCTTGCTCAATTTGACATGGTATCAGAGCTTTCAAATTGAGAAACTCTCGCAGACATGGCAGATGATTCGACGCTAAACAACCAAGAAGATGAGAAAGACGACGACGCGACAAACTCGGAAACCCAACCGGAAGCTCAAGAAAAATCACTTCCCTCACTGCAAGATCTCAATGATCCTCTTTACCTGCACCCATCGGACCAAACAAGCCATAGTTTTGGGAGGTAATCCCGGTTTTGACCAGTGGAAGAAGGCAACGACTATAGCCCTAAAAGCCAAAAACAAGTACGGCTTTGTCAATGGGCAAATAAGTGAGCCAAAAAAATCGTCTGAAAGATACCCCATGTGGGAGCGGAGCAACAACATGGTGATGAGCTGGATCTTGAATTCATTGGATAAACAGATAGGCGAAAGTATCGTCTACTGCGATTCGGCGCATCAGATGTTGATCAACCTATGCAAGTGTTTCGAACTTGTGAATGGGCTAGAAATTTATGCCATTCAGAAACAAATTGGTCAGATCTGTCAACAAGGAGACTCAATTACCACCTATTACACAAAACTGAAGCGGCTTTGGGACCGATTGGGCGCAAGTAGGAAAACTCGAAAATGTTCCTGTGAAGCGGCAGGAGAACTTCAAGCTCGCGAAGAACAGGACAAACTGATGATGTTTCTAGATGGGCTTAGCGAAGAATTCAGACAACCCAAACGATCCATCCTTCTCATGAACCCCCGACCTCGAACAGCTTATTGTCTTCTTGCATAAGACGAGACCGGGATAAACATGGGGCATATCGATGAGCTCATCTCCGACAATTCCCTTACTCTGGCACAAAAACCTAACATCGGGAGCGCCAAGAGAACAAATGGGAAGAAATTTAACGTGAAAGCCACTAACGGAGCTAGTACTTCCGGAAAGAAGCCGACACCAAAATGCACAAATTGCGCAAAACTCGACCATACTCTTTCAAAGTATTGGTGGATCGTAAGGTTCCCAGAAGAAGGAAGCCATAATCGACCCCAACAACGAGTAGCTGGTTCGATTCTTGAACAAGACAACCAAAAGAAAAGTCCAGTTCGTGATAATTCATACCTGGTCTTCGGGTTCACGTCCGAGCAAGTGGAAGGCTTGATGAGGTACCTGCAACAGAAGACTACCACAAACAATGAAGAATCCGTGAATAATTTTGGAGGTTTTTCCGGTACCCTTCTTGGATCTTACTACCCTAATATAAAAATCTGGAATAATATTCTTGCTGATCAAACGAATTATTTTTGGATTATGGACTCTGGAGCATCTGAGCATGTTTACTGGTAACAAAACTCTGGTTGAAAACTTAGTGCATACTTCCATGAATAAAAACCTAACACTTCCTGATGGCAATATGTGTCCTGTTCATAGTTACGGAAATGTGGAGCTATGTAAAAATTTTAAACTGGAAAAAGTGTTATATGTACCTAGTTTCATGTTCAATTTAATATCTGTTGAAAAATTAGCAAAACAGCTAAACATGGTTATTGCATTCTCAGACAAATATTGTTTTCTGCAGGATTCTATAACCATAATGAAAGGCGTGATTGGATATCAACAATATGGTGTTTACTTTCTAGATACAGTAGGATTGAAGAATTTTCTTCCTGAATTGAAACATTTTCCTTCTGTTATTTCCCTTTCAAAGGGTAATGTAGATATCCCAAATAGAGATTTGCTTCTATGGCACAGCAGATTAGGGCACATCCCCCCTATAAAACTCCTTAGGATGAATATTGTGGAACATTCTTTTCTTAGGCAAACACAAATTTTACCATGTACTGTATGTTTCAAATCTAAAGCCAAAAGGCTTAGTTTTGGAAATTCTGAAATAAAAAGTAGTGTTCCTTTCCAAATGCTCCATGTTGGCGTGTGTGGCCCCATGAGAAAACAGACTTTGAACGGGCATAGTTATTTCTTAACAATAGTGGATGATTTTACAAGAGGGGCCTGGGTCAAACTCATCAAGAATAAGTCAAAAACATTAAAACTGATAAAAGACTTCATACAATTAATCGAAACTTAGTTTGAAAAAAGGGTAAAAGTCCTAAGATCTGATAATGCTAAAGAGCTTGGTAGCTCTCTTGAAGGAATTGATTACTTTAAAAGAAAGGGAATTGTCCATCAGAAGACCTGCCCTCACACACCCCAACAAAATGGGGTGGTTGAGAGGAAACAGGAGACCTCATGGACATTACTAGAGCACTTATGTTTCAATTTGGCCTAAAACCAGAATTCTGGGGCTTTGCTCTAAACCACGCGGCTTTTATCATAAATAGATACCCTTCAAAATCCATAGGCCATTCTACCCCTTTTGAAAAACTGTATGACTCGGTTCCTGATTATGATTCCAATAGAACTTTTGGGTGTCTTTGTTTTGTCACAAATATCCTCCCCGATAAGGGGAAACTAGATCCTAGAGCCTCAGCCCATGCCTTAGGAAACAGCAAGAACACCAAGGGTTATTTTGTCCTGAACATAGAAACTAATGAAATCAAAACCAGCAGAGATGTTATCTTTTTCGAACACATATTCCCACTACAAGACAAAGAGTGACAAGAAATTTGGCATGACAAGAATCTTCAAAAACAAACAAATGAAATCTCTGACCTCTTTCCAAACAACTTAGAAATCTTCTATGAATCCACATTAGAACAAAAGCCTGAAAACCATCAAAACAGACCCAATCATTTAGAGTATCACATATCAGAGAAAAACCAAAAATCCTCCAAGCTGGTAGAATTTCCTCTCACTGTTGGCAGTGAAAAGGATAGCAATCCCTCAAGTGATACTGAATTCCAGCAAGAAAATTACCCCAAATCAGAAACGGAATATGATTCTCACCAAACTACTAAGCAAACCATAGACAACACAGATACCTCTAGAGCAGAAGAGGACATCCAACTTAGAAGATCCAGCAGAATCCATAAACCTCCTGTAAAACTACAAGATTATATCTGCACTACAAGAAACCACAATGAGGACATCTTTTCAGAAATCCTCACTCAAAGGCTCCATGACAGATCCTCTCACCTCCTGTCCCACAATTCTCTTCCCATCAACAGTCTGACCAATATAATTCCCAAAAGCACCATAACCTCTTTCTCTCTCTCACTGCTGTACAAAAATTCTAGATGAAGCCCAATCTCTTAAGGAACCTACTAGTTTTGAGGAAGCCAGTAGAGATCCTAGGTGGACTGAAGCTATGAACCTAGAATTTCAAGCACTTAAAGATAATAAAACCTGGTCTATTGTTAATCTCTCTCCCGGAAAGAAACCCATCACATGTAAATGGGTTTACAAAACTAAACTGAAAGCTGATGGCACCTTGGAAAGATTTAAAGCTCGACTTGTTGTTAGAGGCTTCATACAGAGATATGGTTTCGACTATTAAGAAATCTTCTCTCCTGTTGTGAAACTCACAACAGTCAGAGCATTAATAATAACTACCTTAACACTAGTAGAAAAAAGATTTTATACCACACCCTTTAAACCAAGGTTATTTGCAAACCTTCATTTATAATCAGTCACACCCCTGACTATATATGACGGTTATGGGAGAACCGTCATTTATAGTACTCCCGTCACTGAGTATAAATGATGGTTATGGGGAACTGTCATTTATAATCAGTCACACCACTGACTATATATGACGGTTATGGGTGAACCGTCATTTATAGTCTAAGTTTTTTGCTGAAATTATACCACTTCTGAGCGAGAATTTTAATTTTGACGAAAAAAACACGTACGCGCCTCTCTTTATTCTCTTCTTATATCTTCTTACATGGTAATTTTTTGCAGCCCTAAACTACTGAACAAGGAACTGCTCCGCGCCTCTCCCAGATCTCTTCAGTACTCACGGTAATTTTTCAATCCTAACTAGCAAACAAGGAACATGATTTGCGCCTCTCCCTCATTCTCTCAGTGTTTAACAAAACACTTCGAAAATTTCATTCAAGACGTAACCCAGAACACATAGTTCTGGAGAGTATGTTCTGTGTTCTGTGTACAGAGGAAAGAGAACTTAGAAAATAACCGAAAAGAAACCTAGGTATACTAAAGGGAATCAAGAGTACGGGGGACCGGTCCTACAATGTTATTGTTGGACCCGGTTTACTTCTTAACAGAATAAGGGAGAGTTATATCAGAACCAAATTACACAATATAAGTCCTAATACAGACTAGAAACGTACAACCATAGGGAATGCATACATTCCTAATACCCCCCTCAAAATGTCAATCTGTACACGGTAAAGATTGGGATTTTGTTTGCTCCATTCCTGCTCATCCATTGTCAACCTGTTCCTGCAAACACAGAGAAGGAAACAGTCTATGGTAGTTTCTACCGGTTAGTGATTTTGTCATAACATCTGCCAGTTGAAACTTACTGGGAATGTGTTGTACCTGGATCAGACCCTCTTGTATTTTCTCACGCACAAAGTGACAATCCAATTCGATGTGCTTTGTGCGTTCGTGAGAAACAGGGTTCCTAGCTATATACACAGCAGCAAGATTATCGCAGTGTAAAGGGATGGGATTGATGTTTTCTAATCCTATTTCTTCTAGCAGGCGGCTAAGCCAGCTTAGTTCACTAGTTGCCTGTCTCATTGCCCTGTACTCTGCTTCAGCAGAGGACAATAAGACAGATGCCTGTTTTTTCGACTTCCAACTTAAAGGACAATCACCCAACATTATGTAATAGCCTGATATGGATTTTCTTGTGATTGGGTATGAAGCCCAATCTAAATCACAATATGCTATCAGGTCAAAGTTATTTTTCTGATTAAAAAACAAACCAAAACCAGAAGTTCCTTTTATATAAGACAAAGTATGATATGCTGCTTTGAGGTGTTCAGTTGTTGGAGATTGTAGAAATTGGCTGAGGTACTGAACAACATATGAAATATCTGGTCTAGTATTGGTTAGGAAGTTTAATTTTCCAACAATGCATCTACAAATAGTAGGGTTCTCAAGTTTTGTTCCCGAGTCCTTGTATAGCTTCAGGTTTACTGGTAAAGGAGAAACTGTGGATCTGCTTTGGTCTAGCCCAAACTCTTTTACTATCTGTCTTGAGTATTTCTGTTGGGACATTATTATCCCACCTTCTATTTGTAGGAATTCCATTCCCAGAAAATAATTAAGCCTACCCAAATCCTTAATTTTGAACTCTTTGTCTAACTGTTTTTTCAGATGTGCGATGTCCTTATTGTTGTTTCCAACAACAAGAATATCATCAACATATATGCCTAGGAGAGTGGTGCTATTTCTTGTTGTTTTTATAAATAAGGAGTAGTCATTCTTTGAGTGATTAAACCCTAAGGTTTTTAAAAAATTGGCAAGCCTTTCATACCATTGTCGAGAGGCTTGCTTTAGACCATAAATTGACTTGTGGAGTTTACAAACTTTGTTTTCTCCATGAACTCTAAGGCCCTCTGGTATCTTCATGTATACATCTTCATGGAGGTCTCCATGAAGAAACGCATTATTAACATCTAATTGGTCTAGAGTCCATCCTTTTTTGGTTGCTATTATAATTAAGGCATGTATTGTTGTGAGTTTAACAACAGGTGAGAAAGTTTCTTCATAATCTAACCCAGGTTTTTGGGTAAAACCTCTCACTACAAGTCTTGCCTTGAATCTTTCAAGGCTACCATCAGCCTTGAGCTTTGTCTTATAGACCCATTTGCTACTAATGGCTCGTTTTCCCTTAGGAAGATCCACTATAGACCATGTATTATTCAGTTTTAGGGCTTCAAACTCATATGTCATAGCCTTTACCCATCTTGGGTCCTTGCTGGCCATGTTAAAATTTGAAGGTTCGTCCAAGCTGTCCAGATGATCAAGGAAGGTGCTGGCATTTTGAGAGAGGGAGGAAGAAAGAATGGTTTGTTTTGGTATGTGATCAGTGAGTGTGCTCATACAAAAATGTGTAGAATTGTTTAGACTTCCATGGTCAAGTCTGGCAGCTAGGATGGTGGAGAAAAGATCACTCTTGTCTTGAGTGGCTGAACATATGTAATCACTATATTTTGAAGGAAAAATGTGAGGTCTAGTGGATCTTCTAAGGTTCAAGGCTTCATTTGTTTGAATTTCTTGTTGGAGTTATTTCTTCTGTTTCTGTGTTGCAGTTATTGTCATCCTCGATAGGCAGTGTATTTTGTGGTAAGTCAGATTCATCTTCTATGTACTGGTTTGGGAAAAGGGTGTTTTCTTCCTTTTGAAGTTGGTTGTTATTTAGGATGTCTTTCCATTCTTTTTCCTTTAAAGGGAAAATGTTTTCAAAATAGGTTATGTCATGGCTGACTTTGATTTTGTTTTCTTCTAGGGACAAAACTTTAGCCCCTTTAGTGTTTTTAGATGGGCCAAGGTAAACACAAGGGAAAGCTATTATATCCAATTTTCCTCTACTTGGGTTGATGTTTGTAATGTAACAGAGGCATCCAAAACTTCTCAGACTGTTGTAATCTAGTTTAGGGTTATAGAGCCTTCCATATGGAGTTTGATTTTGTATTGCTTTGCTGGGAGTTCTATTAATTATATATGTGTACTGCTCCACACAATGGCCCCAAAAAATATCATCAAGACCAGATTGGAAAAGTAAGGCACGGGCTATTTCCATGATATGGCCTTGTTTCCTCTCCACTACCCCATTCTGTTGGGGAGTGTGAGTGCAGCTTGTTTCATGGATGATACCTTTCATTTTATAGAAATCAGTTCCCTCTGTTGACTTACCCAACTCCTTAGCGTTATCGCTCCTGATGACTTTAACCTTTCCGTTCATTTGAGTTTCAATAAGGGTTATGAAGTTTTTAATTTCTTGTAAGGCCTCAGATTTCTGCCTAAGGAGTCTAATCCAAGTCCCCCTTGTATAGTCATCTACAAGGGTTAGGAAATACTTATAGCCCTCTCCTGTTTGGGTTCTTATTGGACCACACACATCAAGGTGTATCATTTTGAAGGGGTGTTGTGTTTTGATGGTAGAATTAGGAAATTTTAGTCTTTTGCTTTTGGCTTTAAAACATATACTGTAGGGTATAATATCAGATTTAGAACTAGCATGTTTGCTCAGTCCTAATTCTGATATACTGTGCAGTTTTTGGAAAGGCATGTGCCCTAGTCTGTGGTGCCACAAGAAAGTATCTTTGCACTTATTTGTATCCACAGTTTCTTTACAAAGACTAATACAAGTGACAAAAGTGTTTTTCTTTCTGTAAATGAAATCACTCAGGGCATGAACATCTAGAAAATACAAACCAGCAGCTTGTTTTCCTATTTTTATGCACATTCCTGTTTCAGAATCCTGTAGTTCACAATGGTTTTGAAAGAAAACAACACACACAGCTAAGGATTCAACAAGTTTGTTCAAAGAAACTAAATTAAACTTGAAAGATGGAACAAACATGATGTCAGCCAAACATTTAACATTATCAATAACTAAATCACCTATGCTACGAACAATTTCTTTATGACCATCAGGCAGAGTGACATCCTTTTTTGTTTCCAACAATTTACAGTTAGACAGCAAAGAATAATTTCCAGTTATATGCTCAGTTGCCCCGGAATCAATTATCCATGTTTTTTCAAGCAAGTTCAGAACAGAGGCATTATTCAGGCTTAAGCATGGTAAGAAATTGATTTGGTGTTGGAGATTACCTGAGAACTCACCAAAGGTATTGTGAGTGTTGTTCTTGGTTGCAGTTCCCTGCTGTAAGTAACTCACCAGTTGACTGAGTTATTCTGTACTCAGACCTTGGACTGGAGACTCGTTTCTTGCTTCACCTCTTGTGCTCATTTCTCCATTCTCTTCCTGGATCACAGAACCAACTCGAACCTCCTTGGACCTTTTGTTCTCATCATTTGGAAAGCCAACAAGCCACCAGCAGGCTTCTCGAAGGTGGCCGATCTTGCCACAGTTGGAGCACTTTGATGGTTCTTTCTTGCTCGAATTACTGAAATTGTTTGAACTGCCGTAACTGTTGTTTTTCACAGTTGGTTTCTTATTTCCAAATTTAGGGTTTCCTTGACCGAAATTAGATCTCTGCTTCTGGTTTCCTCCTTTTGCACTCAGGGCAACACTTTGACCTTGTTCTTCCTTTCTATCAGTAGCGTCTCTCTGTTGTTCTTCTTGGAAAACAATAGAAAAGATTTCTTCCAGTGGGGGCGTCTCTTTCATAGCAAGAATCTGCCCTCTCAGTTGAAGGTAGGATTTGTTTAAGCCCATAAGAAAATGAATTACCTCCTCATCTTCCATCTTTTTCCTCTGCAATTCTTTCTGTTTGCAAGATGAGCAGCAGGTACAAAACTCGGTAGGGAGCGCAAGTTCGTATTCCTTCCAGATCTCCTTCAACCGCATGAAGTAGTCAGTCACACTCTCATCCCCTTGCCTCAGATTTACAATTTGCGTCTTTATGTCGTGAAGGGTGGTAAGATTTTTAACCTCAAATCGACATGCAAGCCAATCACATACCTCCTTCGCATCATCACAATAGGCGACACTTCTTGCTATGTTCAGGGCGAGAGAAGAGATTAACCAAGATGAAACTAAAGAATTTGCGCGCCCCCAAGCAGCAAAACGTACCGTATCCTCTTCGCTGGGTTGTTCGATCGTACCGTCGATAAAACCTAGCTTGTTTTTCGCACGAGTGCACGACGAATCCCCCATTTCCAAGATTGAAAACCTTCCCCACTGAATTTTGTCGTCAACAACTGGCCTGGTTGCTCGGTTGCGTGGACGTAGAGAGTATCACTCTGGTCTATTGTCGTCGCAGCATTAGGGTTCTTCGATTTCTGTTTTTCCAAAGCTTCTTCAGCTTTCCTCTGATTTTCTCCGTCGCTCATCTTGTTGATGTCGCACCGGACTGCTCTGATACCATCTCAGTGTTTAACAAAATGCTTCAAAAATTTCATTCAAGACGTAACCCAGAACTCATAGTTCTGGAGAGTATGTTCTGTGTTCTGTGTACAGAGGAAAGAGAACTTAGAAAAGAACCGAAAAGAAAACCCAGGTATACTAAAGGGAATCGAGAGTACGAGGGACCGGTCCTACAATGTTATTGTTGGACCCGGTTTACTTCTTAACAGAATAAGGGAGAGTTATATCAGAACCAAATTATACAATATAAGTCCTAATACAGACTAGAAACGTACAACCATAGGGAATGCATACATTCCTAATACATTCTCTAGATTGTACAGTAATTTTGCAACCCACACCGGCAACAAGGAACAAGCTCTGTGCCTCTTCTTCATTCTCTATATTTCACGGTAATTTTGCAACCCACGCCGACGAACAAAGAACATGCTCTACGTTTCTTCCTCATCTTCACTCACGGTAATTTTTGCAACTCTAACTGGCGAACAAGCAACATTTCTATGCGTCTCATCCATTCTCTTCAAATCTCACGGTAATATCTGCAACCCACAGGCGAACCGGGAACATATACTACGCCTCTTCATTCTTCTTGACTCTTGATATTGCAACCTTAATTCGCAAACAAGGCACATACATATGTCGATTAAAAATCAATGACTATCTATCTATCGCACATGAGATTGAATGTTGGTATTATAGAAAAAATTCAGAGTATAAATGACGATTATTGGTGCAACAGTCATTTATAGTCGGAATTTTTTTTTTGAAGATTATAAACCACGGTTATACACGAAACTGTGGTTTATTCTTCACTATAAATGACGGTTATTGACTACAACCGTCATTTATAGTGAAGAATAAACCATGGTTTCGTGTATAACCGTCATATAAAGTCGGTAACATCCACGTGAATGAAGCTTTTAAATGACGGTTCCAAAACCAGGGTTTTTAGATCATATTTAAAATGACGGTTTTGAACTGTCATTTATACTCAGTTTTCCTATATGCGACGGGAGTATATACCACGGTTTTCAACCGTAGTTTTTGAGCAAAATAACCGTGGTATAAAAGCTTTTTTCTACTAGTGTAAAAAGAGGATGGACCATAGATCAGTTGGATGTAAATAACGTCTTCCTTCATGGGGACTTGAAAGAAGACGTTTACATGAAAATTCCACAAGGCTTATCAGTTTCTGGTGAAAACAAAGTCTGTAAATTGCACAAGTCCTTGTATGGCCTCAAGCAGGCCTTAAGGCAATGGTATGACAAACTTAGTGCTTTTCTCAAGGATTTAGGATACCAGCAATCAAAAAATGATTACTCTCTCTTCCCAAAGAAAATGAATAAACATTACACCTTCATCGGTGTGTATGTAGATGATATTATAGTGCCAGGAAATTGTGATACAGAAATAGAAGCTCTGAAACAGAAGCTACATCAAAGATTTAAAATCAAAGACCTGGGAAGACTTTCATTTTTTCTTGGTATGGAATTTATTGAATCTGCTGACAATCTATACATGACTCAGTACATGTATACAAGATAGATCCTATCAGAATACGACATGGAAGACTATAGAACTGCAGTCTCACCACTTCAGCTCAATCAGAAGCTAGATCAAGATGCAGAAGAATATCTTGAAGACCCAACAGTCTATAGACGTCTGATAGGGAAGTTAATTTTTCTCACAAATACTCGTCCTGACTTGTGTTTTAGTGTTCAATTTTTTAGTCGATTCTGTCAGCACCCTACCACATAGTAACTCACTAACCTTGACCAACTTTGAGGGCAAAGTCTTAAGGGGGGTATATTGAAATACCCCGAACTTAGAAACAGTGATTAGTTAGGCTAATGAGAATTTTAGAAGCTTAATTATGTCTAAATAAATGTGTGGGAATAATTCCCAAAGAAAACGGATCCATAAAATGGGTTAAAAACACAAACGAGCCTTAAAGCATATTTTTTGAGAAAACCGGGAAACGTGACTTTAAGCGAGTTCAATAGACTCGTAAAAATTATAGTCAATCAAATAACCATAATTAAATGTTAGTAAAGTTCTAGAGCCATTAAAATCAATTAAACGAGAAAATTCTGGAAAACGAGTTCCGGTTAGTGAATAGTGCAAAAACGAGAACTTGTGAGGTGTTAAGTGTAATAAAAGCAAAATAACTCCCCCTTGCGAATTAAAAACCGGCCCCCTATTTGTGCATATGGGCACGTTTTATTCAGCCCACTCCCCCTCTTATTTACTCACTCTCACTTACTAAAAGACAAAAGAAATAAAAAGAAAAGTAAAAAAAGCAAAGGTGGAGTCTCTTTCCTCCCATTTCTTCTCTAGCCCACTTTTTTCTCCTCCCTCAAGAACTTATTCTTCCTCCTTGTGCTGGTAATTGAGATTTGTAAGCCCCTCTCACAGCCCTCTCTTTTTTGTCATTTTTGAAAGCCAAAATCAAGTCCAAATGCAAAAAAAATTACACCACTAAACTCCTCTCTCTTTGGGCATCATTTTCCATCCTTCAAACACTGGTACAGGCGGGTTCATAAGCGACGGTTCGAAACCTATAAAAACGACGGTTCCGAACCGTTGCTTACACCGCTGTCGTTTTTGTTAGTTTGTTATTTTACGACGGTTGAAAACCGTCTTTTAAGGGCGCCCTAGGGGGCGGGATTTAATAAGTATAAACGACGGTCAAGCTTGTTAACTGTTGCTTATTATACACTTTAAACTACGGTTGGTAATCAAACCGTCGTTTAATTATCCTTTTCGACACGCCTAAAATTGTTTTCAACGACGGTTGTCGTGTAGAACCGTCGCTTATTATGTACTTTAAGCTACGGTTCTATGTGGAACCGTCGTTTTTTCTCTTTTACCCTCTCACGCCTACCTAATATAAACGACGGTTATATATGAACCGTCACTTATGGTATATTGCTTTTTTCCAGTTTTTCCCTATTTCTAAATTACGTATACACATCCAAAAACCAGAACACCTGTACAACAACAATTCCAATAAATCACACACTACATAGATACCTCTGGAACTTGTTTTTTCATAGATAACAACAGTACCACCAGTACATGCTTCAAGTACAGCATTCAAAAACAAAACACTGATGAACGACCAAAATTTTACCACATCTGAAAATTAAACTACCAATTTCCACTTCCAAAATAACATTCGTTCGACCAACATAACAAAGCTAAACAGAGATATCCATGTTTTTACATTAATCAATCACTTTACTCGTCATCCTAGCAATCTTGTTGGTGACAAACAATGTCAAGCTGTGCAGCTCGCTCAACAATCTCCTTTCTCTTCCTGGTTGACACATTGTGTGCAATCTCAGCAAAATGCCCTGCACCCCATTTCCATATCAATCAATTTTTTTTCTACAGAACAAGTAACAACCAATGAAACCCCATAACTACAAAAATCATACCAAATTCAGAATTGTGAAATTCAGAGTAAATCATATAAATACATGTAACTCACCAACTTAAGAAGTAGTCCTGACAGTTGCTTCACTAGTTTGTCCTTGTTCTGGATCCTTGAAACACTTTAGGATGAACAAAGATGTTTGCTCTCTGACTATTTGCAAATCTTTAGGCGAATAAGTTTTGCCCGCGTTCTTAAAATATGCACGAACCTGTAAGAACAAGCATAACACACCATATTGAATATTTTAGATAGTTAAACCGGGCATGTAAGATGTAGCAGCCAACTGTTAGATGCACAAGAGAAGAGGCTGAAGCCAACACAGTACACATGCAAGAGAGGGAGATTGAGCTATTAACATACTACACTAGCGACCGAACTCAACAATAAAACTGTGAGAAATATTAGATTAACTACAGCTTGGATTGGATAAATTCCCCAGAAACCACAGCAATGTGTATATATATAGAGACATTTATACACGTTTTAAACATAATGGTGAAACATAAATATATAGAAAACATATTTGAAAGTATTAATACCTCATCATCCTTTGTGAGATTCTCTATATGCGTACAAATTTCATACATGTATCGTAGTACAAAATAACCGCAACTCCTCGAATCATTTTGCCTTGGACACTGTGACAAGTTTAAAAGAAAAAAAAAACAAAGTTTTTACTTTGTAAGTATACGTAATCAACTTATTGTAGAAATATATATATATATATATATATGTTTCAGTAGTATGTACCTCAAGATAGACGACTGAAAATCGATTGAACTGTTCAAGGACTGTGTCCGTATGAGCGCTATTACACACAAAAACAATTCATTAATCCGTGCTTCTTCAAATAGCAAGTTATTTTTAAACAATTACTTACAGATATTAACGAATAACACTTACGTTTTGATCAACTCATCCACGTGGAGCTCACGATACATTCTTAATGGGTCAAGCACAAGCAATTGAGAGGTATCCACAGAGAGCATAAGTAGTATCCAATGGTTACTACAATTGTACTCCCTCCGTTCATTAATATCTGTCGTTTTAGGATGTGATTCTTGTTCAAAAATATCTGTCATTCTAGCTTTTTTACACACTTCTTTCCACTTTTACCCCTACTATTCAATATAAAAAATATTATTATCTAAATGGAAAAGTAAAAAGTAGGGGCACATGCGTCATTGTCCTACTTTTCTTAATAAGTGTGCAAGTTTCTAAAATGACAGTTATTGTTGAACGGAGGGAGTAATATTTATAAGAAGTGAAATTAGTAATAGAATTCTTACTCACAAATTAACCACAACGAAAGAAATTCAATGGGAAGAGAAGTACTACTCACATCTGATGGAAGGGCATCATGAGGTATTTACTACCTTTATCAACAGCCTTCTTTATGCAGTGTGTGACATAGTGCTGGAATGTGGTGGGGTCTCTATTAACCACATCAAGCGATAAGGACTCAGGGCATAAGAATGTCAGCATGCCACCCAATTTTTTATAACGCAATTTAGCCATCAGATACCTTTAAAAAAATTAAGCAACGGAGAGAAATCAGGAAATCGTCAAAATATTTATTTTTAATTGATTTAAAGATATTTTGAGATGTGAGAAACAAACACTTACATGCAATATACTTGGATGATAGATATATTCAACATATCTCTGCACAGCATCTCCTTGATGTCCACAAAGTCTATCAATGTCGTTCGTTTCATCGTATTGGAAAACCCATGGAGCCAAACATTGTCACGCTCGTTGTATGCTTACCCTTTTCCAATAGCATCTCATACAACATTTTCTCATACTTCCCCAAATTCTTGATCACTGAGGGAGGCAATAAACTTCTTCCGCATATCATCAGTTATCTCTCGCATAGTTTTCTTTCCCGTGGATGTCTGGTTGCTTTCAGCCACTTGCGTATTCTCTTGGGCAACAACCAGTGATTGGTTGACCTGAACATCACGATTTTCTAGAAGTCTACCCATTTCATCAGGAACCTACCATAACATAACAAACAAAAACAAGTTAAAACAACGTAAATTTAAATGTTGAACAATACATAAATATTTATACATACCTCATCAGTGATAACAATAAAACCGGCAGGCCATGGTATAATAGCACCTTTTCCATCGGAAAGTGTGACTTTACCATCAATATCCATGGGAAGAAAAGCGGTGTCAAATCCGTCAATGATATACCGCAGAATCACTCGAGCATAGAATGGCGGAAGCCGCTTGAAATTAATCAAAGATGTTGGTCCCGATTGTAGCACAATACCGTATGCAGCATCCACAGGATATCCATCAAGTGTGATTTGCAAACGACATGTTTTTTGTTCCTTTAACAATTAAAACCACAAACAAATGTGTATAATTTGATTAAATAGTCAAAAATTGCAATGACAAAAAATATTCAAAAATACTACTAACCTTGAGACTGGCAAACGGATACGGATCAGGAGAGACATTACAACTTGATGAAGAAGACGGATGGCCGGTAAGTTCAGATTGTCTATTTCGTTCCTCCATAACCTTACTCACAGCCTCGTCACTTTCCGCGTACAAGTGTGTCAACGTCATGCTCCGTCAAAACTTTTGAGGTAGACTTTTGAAATACATACTTTTGACGCACTTGTCCCCCGAAACCTCTAACCCTTCCAGGATGATCCTTTGCTCCAAGAACTTGATTAAGAATATCTTGTTGACTTGGTGGAGCAAAGACAGCTTGCTCATCTCGTTGGGAGGCTTCCGTCTATTCCATTCAAAGGATAATCAATTAGTTAAATAATTTAAAAACCAGAATTTTCATCTAAAAATGGTATTATTTAAAATTTTATACTTACAATCTTAGCAGCCAACTCTGCTGTCTCTGGTCGAGGGTGTTCTATCTGCCCATCTTTATTTACTTCGAGTGACCCAACACATAAAGCTGAACTCGGTTCGCTTCATCGACATTCTCAATGGGAGTTACAGTGCCATCGTCATTCTTTTTTGTCAGCAAACCAGCAGCTTTCCATTTGGGAATACTACCAACGTATCCCTTTCGACCCATATACTCCTGATGAATTTTTCTCTTTCGGTTTTCCCTTGCCTTTTCTTGGATTTTCTATTAATACAAAACAATACAAAAAATTCATAACGATATAAGATGTTATAAACTAAAATTAGACAATGAATCAACGTAAATTATATACCTTGAACTGTTCAGATGTGTGGTACACATAAAACTCTTTCCATTCTTCTTCGGTGATCATGCCATCATAAAATACCCATGGTGGCACGTCACGTGTTTTGTTGATCCAGTGGGCCACCAAGTAGGATCTGAATTGTCTACTCCGTGTAGCTATTAGTGAAAGAACAGTGTCTCGTGCTTCATTTGGTATTTTGTACCGTTGTTGTACATGTTTCCACATGGACTCTTTCACTTGATCATCTTCATCTTTCCAAAATTTATTAATGCAGCAACGAGACTTCGCAAGATTTCCTAACATACTGGCGAACTCTGCTTTACAGTCTCCCCAGCTTCTGAAATACTTGTCCCAAATTAAATCAATATCAGCATCTTTCTTCAACCGCAACCCTCTGCTAGGTCCCCTACCCTTTCGTTTTATTGTCGTTGTCGTCTCCTGTGGCTGCTCCTGTGGCTGCTCCTGTGGCTGCTCCTGTGGCTGCTCCTGTGGCTGCTCCTGTGGCTGCTCCTGTGGCTGCTCCTGTGGCTGCTCCTGTGGCTGCTCATGTGGCTGCTCCATTATATCATCATCACAAAGTAAATCTAACTCATCCAGATCGATATCCATTATTATGAATCCTGCAATATAAATAGAAATTATATTGTAGCTAACAAAAATGAAAGTAAGAAATTATAAATATGGACATATATATATATAATATGTGACATATTATCAATATATTTTATCAGAACCTTACATTAATCAACCCACATTCCTTCACCATGATCCGACCGCACAAAATTTGTAATATGATCTGCCTCCGTTGGTAGTTGGATAGAAAGATTTGGTATTTCATCTTGCATGTCGTACTCATCCTCATCGACCACACCATCTACACCGACTATCCCTCTTTTGCCTTGAAGTACAATGGACCATCTAGGATTAGATTGGTCAGGAATGTAAAATACTTGTTTGGCCTTCGTTGCAACAACAAAAGGCTCAACTGTGGGTGTTGCACCACCAAGATGCACCCGTTTCATACCATGTTTCTCCTCACGATAGCCATGTTTGTTGTCAATCCAGTTGCATCGAAACACACAAGTCTCGTAGTTGGTGTAATCTAGAACCCAAATATCTTGTATCACACCATAATACGACTGTTTCATTTCCACTGGATTTTGACCCACACCCCTGACATTGTACGTACTCTGGTAAGCAACAACATTTATGCCACTGTTTTGATTCGTTGATCTTTGATCTTGTCTTTCCGTGTAAAAAGTGAATCCATTTACATCATATCCTTCATACGAAACAACATCAAGATTAGGACCAAGTGCCAATGTCCTCACTATTTCTTCCACTCCGTTTGAATGTTCAGAAAAAACTTTATCCTTGAACCATCTGACAAAAGTTTTATTCTGCTCCTTTTTCAGTCTGATGTCACTCATGGTAGGATTTTGTGCCCTGAGCATGTTCAGGTGCTCATCAAAATATGGTTCTACAATTTCAAGGCGACTAAACACAACTAAGTGAGCTTTGTTCAGAGTTTCAATATCAATTCTTTTCAGTTTTCTTCCAACAGTACCTTGTCCCTGGAGTCTGCCTTCATGTCTAGATTTAGGCAGACCAATTGATTCAACATTTTCCAAATAGTGAGTACAAAAATCAACAACTTCCTCTGTTACGTATCCCTCTATAATACTTCCTTCAGGACGACAACGATTCTTCATTTTTTCTTCAATATACCCATGTATCTTTCAAAAGGATACATGTAACGAAGATATACAGGTCCACACTCTTTAACCTCTCTGACCAAATGAACCAATAAATGTACCATGATGTCGAAGAATGAAGGAGGAAAATACATCTCCAACTGACACATTGTGACAATAAGATCGGCCTGTAACTTTTCAAGATTATCCACATCGTGAACTTTAGCAGAAACTGCTTTGAGAAACACACAAAGGTTTGTAATTACATTCCTTACCGCATCAGGTAGAATCCCACGAATTGCAATGGGTAAAAAGTCTTGCATCAACACATGATAATCATGGGATTTCATTCCAACTAATTTCAGATCAGACATCGACACAAGATTTCTTATGTTAGATGAATACCCTGATGGCACCTTGATGTTGTGAAGGATACTGCACAAACTATGTTTCTCTTGTTTTGATAATGTGTGACATGCAGGGGGCAAGAATGTGCGTTTTCCACGTTCTTGCGGCCAAAGATCTTGCCTTATCCCTAACTCAATCAAATCTTTCCTCCCATTTAAATGATCTTTTGTTTTGCCCTTTATGTTCAACAGGGTTGAAGTAACGCTTTCTCCGACATTTTTTTCGACATGCATTGCATCAATACAATGTCTGCCATCTAAATGTTGCCAATACTCAAGTTCCCAAAAGATTGACTTTTTTCCATACACTTTTCTCGGTGTTCCTTGTCGGTGGACCTAAGTTATTGACAATATGTTGCACCTTTCCATACACCTCTAATCCTGATAAGGGTGGACGAGCTACACTGTGATCAGTCTTTCCTATCAAATTCAATCGACATCTTACGATATTTGTGACTCTTTGAAGCATCTGTCGATGTCCCATATAAACATTTTTACCACTATGTTTCAAACGGATATTGAATGTACGCTCGCCACAAATTGGACATGCACATGCACCTTTGTTTGTATAACCAGAAAGATTACCATAAGCAGGAAAGTCATTGACGGTGCAATATAACATAGCGTGCAAGAGAAAATTTTCCTTACTGAACGAGTCATACACCATTACCCCTTATTTCCACATAAGTTGTAGGTCCTCTATTAATGGTTGTAGAAAAACATCTATTTTGTTCCCCGGCTGTTTTGGACCAGATATCACAGTGACAGCAAAATGTGTCTGGGTTTCATACATAACCATGGTGGTAGATTATAGTCACCAATAATACCGGCCATGTGCTATGTATACTACTCAATGTACCGAAAGGGTTCATCCCATCAGTGCATAGACCAAGTCTCAGATTTCTTGGCTCGCTACCAAAGTGGGGAAATGTTTTGTCAATGTTTTTCCACTGTGATGCATCAGCCGGATGTCTCAATTTTCCATCTTTTTTTTCTGTGAGTTGAATACCACATTAGATTCTCCGCATCTTTTTCATTTGCAAATAGACGCTTGAATCGTGGAATGATGGGTAGGTACCATAATACCTTAGCAGGGGATTTCTCTTTACGACCACCAGATTCATTTTTTTTTTCTTCGTATAACGAGATTCTCCACATTCTGGGCAGCTATCAGCAAACTCATAATCCTTCTGGTACAAAATGCAACCAGATGGACAAGTGTGGATTTTTTTTGTACCCCATACCCATTGGACACATCAACTTTTTGGCTTCGTAAGTCGACGTTGGTAAAACATTATCCGCAGGTAGTAGTACACTCTTCATCAGCTGTAAAAGAGCAGTGAAACTCACATCGCTCCAACCATGTTTTGATTTTAAATTGAAGAGTTTCAAGACAGCACTCAATTTACTCAACTTTGTAGGATCACACCCCGGATACAATGGTGTTTTGGATGAATCCAACAAAGTCTCATAGGTTTGGCCTGTTGTAAAACTCTTGTTCAACATCTTCCAACATTGCAGCAATGTCATCGAAATCTGGTTATTGTCTTCTGTGTTGTGCTCATCGACCACAGTTGTTTGGTTGTCTTCACGATAGTCTTGTTCATTACACATGACATTTACTGCACTCTCACCATGCCACCGGACTATAGCTTCATAGTCTTTCGTAAAACCACGGCGAATCAGATGTTCTTTTATTTTTTCTATCTCTGATACTTCAAATAGTTTTTGCAGTCCACACAAGGACAAAATATGTACCCCTTATTGGCCGGAGTCAAATTATTCACCAGAACATTGCAAAATTTGTCGACTCCTTCGAGAAATTTATTGTCCAATTTCCCACTATACATCCATGAATTTGTCATCTTCTTCCTTCTACAATACTGTTACACATTAGTAACGTAGACATACCTTAACAAAATTGTTGATGTTGTACGTTCATTTTTTAAGAGTAAATAAGGTATGCTTGTGGTTACTTCGGTTCGGTTGATTATGGTTTGGATGGTTGTGTAATATTGTGGTTTATTCTTGGCTTAACAACGATATGGTTCAGTTTGGTCAGGGTCGGTTTGTTGCTGATTTCGGGTCAATTTTCAATTTGAGAGAGAGTATAGTCTTGTGTTGCGGTGGTGTATATTAAAAAGACGTACAAAAGGTTTATGTGATGGTTTATCCAAGAATCTCAACGTGGTGTAATCAAACTTTTCCTCCAATCACCAATTAGATGATTCATTATTACTATATATCTCCATCTACTTTTCCTAATATATACCTATATATGCATATACTACTAGTTGTATATCCTAATACCAAATAATATAACAATATTTAAAATCAGTAAGTTCGAGTGTATTACCGGTTCCAAGATGATCTGTTTTCAGCCCTTAATCAATTTGGTGTGTATGAGATGTAGCAGCCAGTGACTTATCACTGTACAAGGCCAAATTCAAGTAGAGAATGATGACAACGCACAACATGTATATCCTAATACTAAAGACAATAACAATATTTAAACACAGTAAGTTCAAGTGTATACCGGTTCCAGAATCAGCCCGTAATCAAAATTGGTGTGTGAGATGCAGCAACTAGCCCAGTGACTTTTCACTGTATAGGCGCAAATTCAAGTAGAGAATGATGAGAACACAGAGCATGTACATCCTAATACTAAAGAAAATAACAATATTTAAAATCACTAAGTTCAAGTGTATTACCGGTTCCGGGATCAGCCCGTAATCAAATTGGTGTGTGAGATGCAGCAGCCCAGGGAAAGTGACTTTTTTCACTGTAGAGGTGTAAATTCAAGTGGCAAATGATGAGAGCGCAGAGCATGTATATCCTAATACTAAAGAAAATAATAATATTAAGAATCATTAAGTTCAAGTGTATTACCGGTTACGCAATCATCCCGTAATCTAAATTGGTGTGTGAGATGCAGCAGCCCAGTGACTTATCACTGTACAGGCGCAAATTCAAGTAAAGAATGATCAGAACGCAAAACATGTATATCCTAATCGCAGCAGTATTGATGTTTAAGAAATGAAGAAATAAACAAGAACTGAAGCAAAGATGTGGTATTAATCAAATTTTGACAACAGCAAAAAAAATGATGACATAGCTACCTATGTTGTAAGGGAAGAAAAGCTGCCTCAACAGATATAATATATAATCAGTAGCAATGCATTGGTTGAAACCGACCATAAAAACGCAATTTAGAAGCAACAATCTGGTCAGAATGCTCAATCCAAGGGAGTGTACATACTAACTGAACAAAGGAGTGTCAGCTAGGTACATATAATTGATCACACGCGGCCGTACTTGGTTCTTCCGTAATTTCACAACCTATCTTACTAATTTCACAAGGGGAAAGGATTATACATTATTTGCTGATGATCGGAGAAGATAAGTTGAGAATATTACCAGTTCAAGCTAGCGCCTTGAGAAGAAGCAAGCTAGCAGGTCGATTGCATCCAGCGGTGGTGGAGACGGCGAGCAGAGCCTTGCCACCTTAGGTCTGATTAAAATAACTAGAGTTAATCCAAGGGTTCAAGTAGAAGAGAAATTCACAAACATAATAAATATTTAAAACCTACTGAAACAGTTCAGTAATACAGCGACAACAATATATTCAGATGGAGAATCATCAGCAGCTGTAGATGTGTTGAGTTTCTACATTCTTTTAATTCCTCTACTCTTTTTAATTACTCCAACACAAAGAATTTTCCAGCCCATTGTTATCAGGTTTAGCAACACATTTAGAACAACAGTTTACACTTGCTTTAGTGCAGTTTTGCAGCAAAACATAAGCAAGAAAGCAAATCAGAGGGCATTTCAGTCCTTAGTAGGTGCCAAGTTTTATTAACCTGTGCAGCAGCTTTTCAATCAAAATATGAGCTAGGAAATGTGGGACAGCATAAATCTGTTAAACTGCCTGTCTTGATTGCTTACTAAATGCAAGATTCCAGCAATGTAATGTTCCGATAATGCCTCTGCTTCATTCTTTTTCTTTCTGTTATTAGGTGTTTTCACCGCTGAAAATCTAAATGTTCTGCAACAATTACAATTTACTTCAGTAACATTTTTTAGTTTACTGCATTTACACTGCATTACTAAACTATTATAGCAGGAATTTTTACTTTGAAAGCTACATATTCTGCCTCTGTTTTTGGATGGATCATGAGTAAAAAGAGTTTCAAGGTAACTCTTCTAACCTTATTGGTCTTACGAAGCTTCTAATGTCAAAGATACAGAATCAAAATAATTGATAATATACTAAGAGATTTTGCTGGTTCAACCCGCAAAAAGATTTGAAAGCATACAGAATCCTGACCATTGACAGAGATGTGATTTTATCTTACTCCCTGAAGCAAGGAAAATATTAACCTCTGTTTTACCTCTGTTTTCTAAAACAGACATCTATTACAGCAGCAAACTTGGACTAATATTAACCATTGAAGCAAGGAAAATAATGTGAATTATTAGTTCAATCATGGTATAAATAATACTGCATCTATACTTCTGTTTTTCAGACCAAACATGCTCAACCATCCCTCATCTTCTACTTCAAACAATGGTGAAACTAGATCCTAAAACAGATGGTGTTACACTTGAATGCTGCTTAAGAAAACTGCTGAAGGTGTGGCCTCATCAGCAGCAAAACAGCGGTAGAAAAACGTATCATTTAATTCCAGCTGAAGCTGTCATATAATGCATTCAGCTGGGTGTTGTTATGGTGCATAGTTTCAGAATTTATATGTTGTTATAATGCAGTGATCATCTGGTTAATATGTTGTTTCTTCTTTTTTTTTTGTTTATCGATAGGCAAGTAAACCACATCAACTCAATTAAGTGAATCTGTTCATCTAAGTAGGAAGATTTATTTGGCCATAGAGTTGGATTATTTGGTTGCAGAGTTGGATTATTTGGCTGCAGAGTTGGAACAAGAAAATAGCAGTTTGACAGCAGCTTAACAAGTTAACCACATCTACTCTCACCACTGGAATTATTCTACTTATGATACTTATTGTTTATTTCACCAGGTGCAAGTAGAGACATCAGCTGATATTGTTTAGACACTAATGCGTTTTAACAGCAGAAAACATAAGCAACAAGAAGCTTAGATATTGTTATACAAATGCTTAAGAATGTGGTAGTATAATGCACAGAGTACTGGGGAATAAAACAACAACTAAAGGATTGTATTGTTCCACTAGTTTTAGTTTAAACAGGCCATAAAAAGGCTTATAAAACCAAACAGAATGCGATAGTATAATGCTATCTGTACATGTTTTTAACAAATTAGTTGCTGCTTATATCCATGTCCCTGCTACTGTTCGAATTCTACTCCGTTGTATTCTGCTAGCAATATTTTCAGAAAAGCTACTTCAAAGTACTGGGAAAATAATCCAGTTAATTAACAATCCTTGAGAAAAATAGGGTACACATGCAATTGCTCACAATTGTCTCAAACGAACATCAGATACGAAAAATCGCTAACAATCATACAGAAATATAGGAGCATTGACACAAAATTGACGAGGGAAGATAGAAATCGATTAATGCATACACAATCAGAGCCGCCCGAATCAGTATAAATAAACAGAACAACGCCGCCGTATGATCAATGTAATTGGTTCTCCCAACTTATCACATCTTTGCTAAATTCACAATGTACAGAAGAATGGCTTAATTGGTGGTGAGGAGGAGAAGCTTAGTTGAGATTATTACGATTCTACGCCTTAGAGAAGAAGCGGGGCACATCTGCTGGTGGAGACGGCGAGCAGAAGCGCGTTAGCGTTCGCGGTGGCGGAAGATAGAGGGACGGCGAGCAGAAGTAGCAACAGGATGGTGGTGGATGGGCAGCGATTGGTGGCGACAATGGCAAAGAGGGACGGCGCGAAAGGACGATGATCGATAGGGAAGACGAAGTTAGAACATGCAGGCGCGATCGGAGGAAGAAGAAAGAAAATATGGCGGGGTAGAATAAAATATATTAGGGTTTTAAGTGGCGGTTCCGGAATAATCGTCGTTTTAAGAACCGTAGGTCAACGATGTCAATAGATAAAAACGACGGTTTCCATTTAACCGTCGTTTAAGAACAAAGACGGCGCGAATGCAAAGAAAAAAAACGACGGTTCATTGTAGCCCATCTTTTATCTTGTAAACCGTCTGTTTATAATATGACTTTAAACGACGGATTCTACGAACCGTCTTTTAAAATGAGTAACACTCACCCGCGCGCCACCTCAACATTTTAGAGATGGTTTTTTTAAAAACCGTCGTTTATAGACTGTATCTTTTAATCATTTTTCTACTAGTGAAAATCTGAAAAGCTCCACCTTCATCTCCATGGCTGAAGCTCCATTGAAGGTTTAAGAACACCATTGTGAGTTGCTTCATCTCCTTGTTATTCTAAGGTAAAAAGAAACTCAAAAATCACCCTTTCTAGCTTCTTTTTCAATCTAGACATTTCCAGATTTTGAACATTCTTGTTCCTTGTGTGCCAGCCAATTTTTAAGCTCCAAAAGGGTGCTGGAATCTTGCCATTGTTGCTGTCCAAAACCCCATCTAATTATTGGTAAGGTAATGCCTCTTTAAAGCCTTAAACATGTGCTTAAGTCCTAGGTTAATTAAGGGGTAGTTTCTAAGTTGGTATTGTTGTGTGGGTGGCTGTAGCATTACCGATTTTACTAAGTCAAGAACAAGAATAAAGAAAAGGAGAAGAAGAAGAAAGGAGAAAGGAAGGAAGGAAGAAAACTAGAAAATCCAAGGTAAATGAACTTACCTTTGAGCTACTCTTGTATGTCTTGTGAAACAGAATTTTAGTGCTTGAGTATGAGAAATTTACATTTGTTTTAAGTGTTGTTTATGTACAACATAATAAGTGATAGATTGAGTTATTTAGTGTTGATTTAGTGATGATCAAAGGCCTTGAGGTCTAGCTAGTTAAGTTGCTAATGTGCTGGAAAAATAAGTGTTGTTGTTGGTCTTGAATAAACAGGGATTCTAAACTGGTTGAGTGAGCAAATTGATGTTGTGACAATGATAGGATTTTAGGGGAACCTCTGTCAAAATTTGGGTAGAAACTAGATGACTTAAGTGTGAATGTTGGTAGAAATAACCTTTGATATTTAGTTGTGTTTTAGTGTTGAACTTGAGTAGTTAATCACCTAGGAAATGAGATTAGAGAGGATTGTGTGGATGGGTAGAATGTGGGAATGAAAATAATGCAAGATGAGTATTAGAGCAACACTAGTTGGTGAACCACTGAGATAGAAAACAAAATATGTAGCAAGAACCTAAGGAAGAAGATTAAGAGTGAAAATTTGGGTAAAATTTACATAGAAATGAGTAATGAGCTTATTGAGTGATTTAGGGAAGTTGAGAGTGTCAAATTAGTGTTAAAATATGCTAGATCACATATGGGAATATTGGGGAAGAAATGGGTAGAAGAATGGAGTTGAAACAAAGTTAAAATGAGTATACGGACTCCGACCGACCCTAGGACCGACCTTGGGAGGGTCGGTCGAGTCGTAAATTTTAAACCCAGAAACCTTCTGAGTTCGACCGACCTTATGACCGACCTTGGGAAGGTCGGTCGGGCTGAAATCTTCAAATCCGGAGTCTTCTAACTTCGACCGACCCTAGGACCAACCTTGGTAGGGTGGTCGAGTTGAATTTTTCGAACCCGTAGCCTACTGATTTCGACCGACCCTGGGGACCGACCTTGGCAGGGTCGGTCGGGTCAAACAAATAAAAATAAAAAAATAAAAAAGTAATAATATATATGAGGCATTAGTAGTAAACCATTGATAGAGTAATGATGGTGAGAAAATGTGCACATAAGAAAAGAAAACAAGCTTAAGAAATATGAGAAGTAAATGACTTGTGTGATTAAGGTGTGAATTGTAGGGAAATGGTAGCTATAAGTCGAGAACGTTAAAAGATGAAACGAGTTAGGTTAATTGTAGACAATTAACTGACCAATTCCATGTATGTTATAGGATTCGAATAGTCGACTTCTGAAGAAGAGTCGGTGATCCGAAAGTGACGGTGAACGGTATGATTTTCTCATGCCCTGTATGCTAGCGTGGCTACCTCGCTTGTGTGTTTGTGTGTTTACTTGCTCTCACCTAATCAAGATAAAATGCACGAATACGGTTTATTGCAATTCCTTATATATTGTTATTTGCTATCCTTGAATGAGTTGTGACTAACCAAGGAAGTTTGTATCACTCATGAAATATGTATTTGATGATTGGAGCTTAAATGCTTGAATGTGTAAGTGAGCTAACTATGACTTGAGAATGTGACTTCTCGCTAACTCCCGAACTTTACAACTTTCCTAACTTGAGAAACTTGAGTAACTGGGGGTGTGAGGAGTCCGATAGAGTTCGGCCACGCGTGAGAATGAGGAGGCAAGAGATATTGTTTCCGAATTCTGGCCTAGTCTTCCCACCATGGTTCCGAACCATATGGTCGCAACCCGGGGAAGTAAGCCAACCTAAAGCCCGGTGGTGAGATTGTCTATCTCTGCCCGGAGGTCCACCGACTTAACTTAATGAATATTCAAGAGTAAGAATGATTGAGAAAGCAAAGATCATGACTAGTGTGAGTCATATGATCAAGAGTTAAGAGTTAAGAACATCCGATTAACCCGGATGAGAAATTAACTAACTTTGAGATAAGGCTAAAACTTGAGAAGAGAATCTCAAGGCCTTAATGACTTGTGAATTATTTCATTTGCTTGTGGTATGCCTTATATTGAGTGTTGCCTTGCATGTTGTATTGTTGTTCTATTTAGCATGTTGTTTAAAATAAAAATGAACTCCATGTATGCGACCAATTAGTGGTGTACCCCCGTTAGCACGTGGGGTATGCGAATTTCATGCCAGCAGTTGTGCTGAGCCCCTTTGGGGTCAATGTTTATTTTTCCGGTACCCGAGATTGTTGATGGTCGAGATGTGACCGGGTTGTTAAGTTTTTTGATAGTTAGAGAATTTTGGTAGTGTACTGAGTTGTACACGGGTGTGCAGCCCTTTTTATCTAGCCGGTGTACTATGTAGTACACTTCTTTTTGGATTATGGAGAATTATGTAAACCTTGTTGGTTTTGAGAATTGATGTATTAAACCATGCACCTAGATACTCGGTAATCAGTTGTGTAGGAACTGTTATGTAATGTTTTAAGTAAGTTGGTAATTTTTATTCATCAGACTGTAACTGTTGTAGTTTTAGGCCTTGTTAGTCGCATGGGCGGCTAACGGCATTGTACCACCCGCCGTAGTGAGAGAATTCCCACTTCGATTATAAATATGACCGAGAGGATTAGACCATAATTAGAGGATTAGCAGTAGGGGTGTTACAGGTATTGCCGCCCTGACAACTCATTCCGACAACCCAATGGATCTAGATTTAATCGAAGAATTTCTGCTTAGAGGGGGTTGCTGGTCGGAGAGTAGTGATGATTTCTGCCAAACTAGTGACAGCCCATTTACTTTAGCAAGTGTTGCCGCTATGTTTGATGTGCCATCTCCATGGCCTTTGTTTGATGAGCTTAGCAACGACAGCCGATCAATTCCAACTCTAATCCAATCTCAGATTATGAACCCCCATGAAGAGAAAGAAAGTTCAAGTTCAGACTTACCCCTGAAGAACTCTCCTATTCTTCTCGATTCTTCCCAAGTTGAAGCTCTAGTGGTAGATAGGTCTGGTAGTTGTTCTTCTTCTGCTCCTACAACAATAACACCTTCTTATCAGGTGAGGAATATGCTCCATCACGATGTTTGTTCTTCTGAGCTGAATAAATTCTTTTGGATTGGTCCTCAAGACATTCCCAAGTCCAGATTTTTCATCAGTACCAAGGAGACTGTTGACTGCAATGAATTACATCAAAGATTCAGCCACCAACAAAGACATCCTGATTCAAATCTGGGTGCCAGTTAACAGAGGAGGATCACAGGTCCTCACCACTATTAACCAGCCTTTCACGTTAGACACAAGAAGTACCAGGCTTATTAGTTACAGGAACATCTTCGAGGGTTATCACTTTGCAGCCGAAGAACAATCTGATACGTGCTTAGGATTGCCTGGTCGTGTTTATGTGGGTAAAGTTCCAGAGTGGACCCCAGATGTTAGATTCTTCAGGGTTGATGAGTACCCAAGGGTGATTCATGCCCAGGAGCATGATGTTCGTGGGATGCTTGCGCTTCCGTTTTTTAGCAGAGCAGCCAGGGTTGCTTGGGTGTTGTTGAGGTTATCATGACTACACAGAAAGTGAACTACCACTAGTAGAAAAAAGATTTTAAATGACGCACTTTAAACCACGGTTAACCTCATAACCGTCATTTAAAACTTTTATACCACGGTTATTAGCATAACCGTCACAAAAAGTGTCGGCGGGAGATTTTATACCACGGTTCCACGCAGAACCGTCGTATATAGCTTGACATGTTGCATTTTATACCACGGTTCTGACGGAACCGTCATATATAGTTTGACACATTGTATTATATACCACGGTTATGTGTGGAACCGTCATATATAGTTTGACGCGTTGTATTTTAAACCACGGTTTTCTCACAACCGTCGTTTTTAGTCATGGTCAAAATACTTTAAATGACGGTTTCTTGGTAGAACCGTGGTATATAGTCTAAGCGGGAATTCGAATTTTCGGTGAAAATTAACGCGGCTTTTCTCCTACTATATATTTGTCCTCAATGTTTTACAACCAATATTGTCGAACAAGGAATATGCTCTGCAACTCTTCTCTTCTTCTTCTTGCGCCTCTTCACTGTAACCAACGAACAAGGACATGCTCTGTGTAACACCCCAGATTTTCTAACATTTTATTTGGTCATTTTTTTCAATTCAAGTTTAATATTAGTAAGCAGCGGAATCAAAACCTAAACCCGAGGCATTATTGCCACACTCGCAACTAAACGAGTGCTAAGGCCTAAATAATTAACTCACTAACGACCTACTATTATTAATAAAGTAAATACAACGCCTATTAAAATAATTTCTTACAAATGTAGAATTATCAAGCCAAAAATAAAATCCAACTATAACTAATCAGACTATGTGGAGTGCCTTCCCAAACCCCAAGGACTTCATCAGTACCTGTGGCAGAAATCCAACAAACATAGAAAGGGCCACGATAAAGTCAGAAAAACTGAGTAAGCTACCACTTCCCCATGTAAAAATCATTTTCTCTTAAGAAATCATTTTTAACAATATAACCACACAACATACAACACATTTCAACAATATTAACACACAACAACAAAATTATCATAACTGTAAAATACTTCACATTGGATTTCTTTAGTAACCCAAAAATATATAGTCAGATTATTTTAATTATCTTCCTTGTCCCAACGCGCAGCCAGGACAAAACAACTTTACTTTCTCTTTGGGTACAACACGCAGCTGTAACCTGGACCCCAACACGCAGCCGGGAATCCAACCAAGCCACTAAATCCTTAAGTGTGCACACCCCCCAATAGTTCAAAGGACTAAGGAGTAGATCTAGGGCTAACTGTGTCCTAGTGCGGCCCACAGTATCTCAAACTGGGTTGCTATTCGCAGTACAAAATTACTAATCATCGCAGTACAAAATTTTTTTAATTCATATTGACGTTGTACACATGTAATAATGTCGTATTGTAACTCTTGTTTTTTTTAAAAAATTATTTCTTGAGCGTAAACAGTAAAAAACACTCCGATTGTTACAAAACATTATAAACCCGTATAAAAGACGTAAAAACCGTTTTTAATCGCATTTAAACGTTATAATTGTGACTCCACATAAGTTAATTACATTTTATGTTGTGTTTGACTAAATTACAAACATTGTTACACTTTCAGAACGTTGTATTGAAATCGCAGTTGAAAACGTCAATTTCGAGTAAAAAACGCTCGTACTATATATAGCGGAACCTCCCTTATTTTCTTCATTTCTCTCTTACTCACTCTCTCTCCTCTCTCTCTCTTCCTTAAGAAGCTCTCTTCTGTCTGCCGGAGCCGCCACCTGCCGCCGCCAACCACCGCCGGACCACCGCCGGAAAAATTTTCCGGTGAGTTTTTCAATTTTTTTTTTTTGCAACTTATAGATTTGGGTGTCCTGAGTATGAATTTGGTGTTAGTTTTTTGAAATTCAACATCATTTGAGCTAGATCTAGCATGAAAAATTCGTAGGAAACTTGAAAATTTTGAAAAAAAAAAATACAGGGCCGAGCCCTGGTGCGGCTCGACCTGTAGCTGGGCGAGTACCTGGGCTACTCGGTTCGGGGTTGGGCGAGGACTGGGCGACTCGGCTCGGGGTTGGGCGAGGCGCGCTACTCGGACCAGGGGCGAGGATGCGGCTCGCGGTGCGGTTCTCCAGCGACGACCGGGGACGCGAGTTGGTGGACGGCTCGACATGGAGAGGGGCGAGGACCACCAGTACTCGCCGCTGGGGAAGTAGAGGACCACCAGTCCTCTTGTCGGAGACGGGCGAGTAGCAGGGCTACTCGACCCATTTTTTTTTTTTTTATAATTTTAAATGTTTTAAATTGTTATTTTTTTGAATTCTAACTAATATTGTGAATGATTTAAATATTTGAATTTTTTTGAATTCTAACTAATATTTAATGTTTTAAATTTTAAATTTTTAATTTGTTATTTTTTTAATTCTAACTATATTTGAATGATTTATAATATTTGTGAATTTTTAAATGTTTTAATTTGTTATTTTGTTGAATTCTAACTAATATTGTGAATGATTTATTAATATTTTTTTTTTTTGAATTGTAATATTGTGAATGATATGATTATAAATGTTTGAATTTTTATGTTATGAATGAGGAATATAACTGTGTGATATTCGTATGCAGTGATGGATCGTCTGAAAAAAGCAGTGAGACATGTCACGAAGAGGAAGAATAAAGACCGGGGTGCGGAGCAGGCGATGACGGCCTCGTACCGTCGTCGTGCACATGTTCCTGGTGAAGGGCCGAGTAATCCTGCCCCCCGCATGGAAGCAGCACGCCATTCATCTTTCCATCCGGGTCAATCTTCCAACGACCCGGCGTTTCAAGTACCAGCACCACCAATGGTAGCGGAGGATGACTCGGCGGTGTTCAATATACCGAGGAGACGCATGCCAGAGTTGTCATCATCCAGTAGTGCTTTTTCTGACAGATCAATGCACAGCTCTAGCTTCAATATCTCAGGGCAATCAAGCCACCAGACTGCTCCGTCAGGCGGTGGTAGTTCATCACTCACGTCCACCACGCCCATCACCTGCCCGTGCTGTTGAGGACCATGTGATGACTGAGCGTTCGCCACATGCTGATGACGATGGTCGTGGTGCTGATGATGAGGACTCACCCGACGTGGATGAGGAGCAGGATAAGGAAGATGATGAAGTCATGGATAAGGAGGATGACACTGACGAGGAAGCAGCGCTAGCGATGGTTCCAGTCATTCCTACCTCTTGGAAGTTGACAGAGGTGCCAGTTCCTGGCGGTCCACTACTCACTAGTGTTATCACTAGCTTCGGGGGTCATGTGGCGCTTGACTTATGGACCTCGGCTAAGGTATGTTCTCTATCTTCTCCTGTATTTGATCATTTAATATCATACTACGTTTTGTAAGTGTTAAATATTGGTCATTATGTAGGATCGTGGGGTTTTGAGTTTCAAATCCCGTAGGGTGATGCTTACCTGCTGGCAAAAAGATCAAATTTCTAAACCAAGAACAAGGAAGATGCTTGAGTATTCTGGTATAGAGCACCTACAGGATATTACGATGCCATACAACAATATGTCCCTGATCAGTGCTTTTGTGGAGAGGTGGCAGCCTGATACAAACTCATTCCATATGCCGTTTGGTGAGATGACGATTACCCTGCATGATGTGTGGATGATACTGCAAATCCCCATCGTCGGTCGTTCATTGACAGCGAATTCATCCACCCCTGAGTTGAAGGAGGTAATGGCTGATTGTCTTAATTTTGGGGCAGATGTTGAGAGTATGACAGAGGCACTGTGGAATACCGGTGCTGTATCAATTTCGAGCTTGTTGCAGCAATGTAGAGATGAAAATGAAGAGGCAATGAAGCAGGCATGTGGTTGGTTATATCATCTGATTGGTACCACCATATTAGCTGGAAATCAAATGGTCGTCTGAGTCCACAGCTGTTCAGTTTAGTAGCTCCTGTGAAGAAAGGTACCAAGCTTCGTAAATATGCATGGGGAGCTGGTACTCTTGCATGGTTATATCGCCAGCTAGGGATAGCATCTCGTGCCGACTCCAGTGGGATAGGTGGTTCTATGACGTTACTTGAGGTATGTGTCCTAATGTGCATCTAGTATATATAACTCGCTGAGTATTAATAATTGGTACTGCTTAATCATTCTAGTGTTTTATATGCACAGTGCTGGATTTATGCGTACTTCCCTACATTAAGACCAGCGATTAGCCCGGACTGGGGCGCTAATGATGGTAGACCTTGGGCTCTAAGATGGGTGAGATCTACCTCTCAAGTGCAGGATCATCGTTCACTGCAAGGATATCGTGAGCATCTAGATGCTTTGACTGCTCTAAATGTAAGTGTTTGTAGTTGCTAACACATTGTACCATTATTATTTTTGTCTTTCGTTGTTGGTTACATTTTACTATTAATGTTCATTGTAGATTGATTGGTTGCCCTACGGTCGAGATAATGTTAATGTTCATGGAGGGCGTACATGGTATAGAGGTAACATACCGATTTTGGGGTTAAATGAGCCATACATGCCTGGTCGCTGTCTACGCCAGTTTGGTTACATTCAGGATATCCCTGAACCTCCTATTAGACCCAACCCAAGGTCTGAAAAAAGAGGAAAAGCCCAACCCTACACCTGTGTATACCCCCCCATGTATAATTTCTGGGAAAACACTCCTAAATTGCTGGTTCCAGGGTATACGCGCACAAATGCGCGGTTGCATGCTTGTGACCCACTCTACCTAGATTGGTACACCAAGCACACACACCCGAAGATCCTAAACCCTGAGACTTATCAGACCACCCTGGTTCATCGTCCAGATCCCTGTCTAGTAAGTTCTTTTTGTCATAGTACATCATTAAATATCACTTTTATTTTTTATGTGTACTTACCTGACCAAGTGTGTTACAGCTACTGTCTGAGGCAAGTGAGCTTGCACGCCCGTACTACCAAGAGAACAATGCATGGGACTGGTCATACTATCGTCAGGGGATGCCAGAAGAAGAACAAAGGGCTGCAACTGATGGTCTTGTGGATGTGTTCAGCTCTTTGTACATATGGGATAGTTACCAGCGCCAGCATGGTGCACCCTAGTGCTTGTCATCTTGGATTTGGATGTAATAAACTTTAGTATCATCTTGGAACTGTTTGTTGTCTTTCATTTTCATTCGGTGTGTTAGACGGTAGTACAATTTCTGTGGTTGTAGTTTTTTTTGGAGGACTTGGTGATGGTGGAATTGTTGCTGACAATGCTGGTGACCTTGTGGAGGTTCTTAGAACCGGTGGAGATAAGAAAAACAGGGGAGACTATGGCAAAAATTTTCTAGAAATGCATCGTTTCACAATGCTTGTTTCACTTCAAAGTTAACGATCAGTATTTGACAAATGTGCTTCTTAAGATCAATCCCTTTCTGGGCGGTCTAAATTCTTTGTTGGTCGTTGAATGTTCTCCAGCAATGATAGTGTCGAAATGAAATATCTAACATGTACCAAAGATTGTATATGTCACGAGAAATGAAATATATCAAAATGTCAAAATTCCTAAGAAAGAAAAGATGTGTGACCAACTTCAATAACTATAACAACACGTTTATTCCACGTCCAAATATCTACTAAAGATTATAAATCCCGAAAATTATAACAACACGAGAACTAACAAGATCAAATACGCAATAACCAATAACCTAATTATTTCCTAACCTTTGTCTCTCTATTCCCCGTGCTATTACATTACGTCTCATCTCATAAATTGGTTCTTGGTGTTGAAAATCATCATCATCGGGCTCAATAGGATCATAAATAACAAGTAATGGAATATGAGCGATGAAATCATTATACTCCATGTAATTCTCCATCATCCGGCGAACTGATGTATCATTTCGTACATGAATAAAAGTCCACTCGTAGTCGCCCTCCAGCCCCAAATACACCATTGTTGTTATGTTTATTCTGCCGAGGAGGGACTGTAGTGCTCGAATTACTCGTCGTTGTAGATCCCGGAGATTACTAGGATATGGCATAGTAACTTCTACGCGTCTGTGCCCCACTCTTCTATCAAATTGTGCTCCATGACGACCAAAAGTAGCTACATAATTAACGTGCAAACAGAAAGGAAACTCCATTTGATTTTGGGAGCGAAATGGGAATTAAGGTGTGAAGAGTTCAAACAAGATGTAATTAGACAGATTCAGAGAGCACGGGGTAAGGAATGAGTATGTTGGGACACTAATACCCACTTTTATAATATTTGAGTAACACTGACATGTCCAACGGCTAGTTCAACGACTACTAACATCAAGCGTACCAAACACACCATGTGCAGTACAAAGTGAATTCAAATTTACCATAGGTAATTACTTTTGTTAGGAAAGGTACACGTACCAGGTTACCGTTTGCAGTACAAAGTGAATTCAAAGTTACCATAGGTAATTACTTTTGTCAGGTAAGGTACACGTACTAGGTCACTGTACACGTACCAGGTTACCGTTTGCAGTACAAAGTGAATTCAAAGTTACCATAGGTAATTACTTTTGTCAGGAAAGGTACACGTACCAGGTTACCGTTTGCAGTACAAAGTGAATTCAAAGTTACCATAGGTAATTACTTTTGTCAGGAAAGGTACACGTACCAGGTTACCGTTTGCAGTACAAAGTGAATTCAAAGTTACCATAGGTAATTACTTTTGTCAGGAAAGGTACACGTACCAGGTTACCGTTTGCAGTACAAAGTGAATTCAAAGTTACCATAGGTAATTACTTTTGTCAGGAAAGGTACACGTACCAGGTTACCGTTTGCAGTACAAAGTGAATTCAAAGTTACCATAGGTAATTACTTTTGTCAGGAAAGGTACACGTACTAGGTCACTGTACACGTACCAGGTTACCGTTTGCAGTACAAAGTGAATTCAAAGTTACCATAGGTAATTACTTTTGTCAGGAAGGTACACGTACTAGGTCACTGTACACGTACCAGGTTACCGTTTGCAGTACAAAGTGAATTCAAAGTTACCATAGGTAATTACTTTTGTCAGGAAAGGTACACGTACTAGGTCACTGTACACGTACCAGGTTACCGTTTGCAGTACAAAGTGAATTCAAAGTTACCATAGGTAATTACTTTTGTCAGGAAAGGTACACGTACTGGTCACTGTACACGTACCAGGTTACCGTTTTTTTAACTTTAACCTTGTGGCTAGTTCATGACCAACCTCTATATAAGGGATGCCTCCTCCATTTCATCTTCACACACTCTCTCTCCATATTCTCGAAGCTCTCTATTTCCTTACTCTCTTCCAACACTTATTTCGTTAAACTGTGCAAGCTCTCTCTCTAAACATGAGTCAATCTTCAGATTCGATCATGAGTATGTTCCAATATCAAGCCCAGTAAGTATTTAGTTTATTGTCTTTGTTAATCATATTCGCACTAACATTTCATATTTCAATATTCATCTAACATTCTCTCGACCCTTATTGCAGGATAGTGACTCAACCACTGATTCAGATTGGGATGAATTTGATGAAGGCGTTCCGGATCATAATGCACAGATGGATGACTACATGCAAGATATGTATAATCGAGCTCCGGTGGTGGACACGGGTTACTTATTTCAAACAAACCAGGCCTTTAGTGGTAAAGAAGAAGCGAAAGCTTGGGTAGATAGTGTTGGCCATCCCAACCATATCTACACCATAATTCAAAGTTCTCGGTCAGGCCAAGATTTCCACATAACGTGCGAGAGGTATTGGAAACCACGAAGGACATCACGACCTGGTGTCATCAACCGGCGCAGATCATCGGGTTCAAAGAAATGTGGTTGCCCTTTTAAAATTAAGGGGTATTACACAAGCTACGGGTGTTTCTTGCAAGTGCGTAACGGATGGCATAACCATGATCTCGCAGAGTGGGCAGAGGGTCATTTTGTGGGAAAACGCCTGACTGAGGCGGAGGAGATTATGATCGACCAGAGAACCAGAGTCGGTGTGCCCCCCTGTGCATTTATTCCGAGCTCACAACAATCAACCCAGAAACGTCAGCAACAAGGAAAGACATATACAACCGGATACAAAAAACAAACTAGTAAATAGAGATGGTCGATCTATGGTGCAGACTCTGCTGAGTGAGCTAGACAAAAACAGCTACTACTACGATTACACAACAGATCCAAGTAAGTCAACTCAGTATGTCTCAAATAACTTCAATCATTTAGGTTTCATGTTAATTTATAGATAACATGATTATATTTCACATGTATAGTTGATCAAACACGACTTGGGTCCATCTTCTTTGCACACCCTACATCTAGATTACTGCTCCATGCGTTCCCGTATGTCATAGGCATTGATGCTACCTATAAAACAAACATAGCAAAAATGCCGTTGGTTCAGTTCATCGGGATGACGAGTATAGGCAAAAACTTCAGCATTGCCTTCGCCTTCCTTGTATCAGAAGCAACAGACATGTATGTGTGGGCACTTCAACAATTAAGGGTCCTCCTCGGGCGGACTACAACCTCTACATTTATCACCGACAGATGTCTGGCCCTGATGAATGCCTTAGATGAGGTATTTCCTGAATCTCATCACCTACTATGTCGGTGGCACATAAGTAGGAACGTTCAGGGGAAAGCCGAGACTTATATGGGTGATAGAGGAAGGGCGGCGGCTGCAGTCCGAATGTGGACTTCGGTTGTCTACTCGAGCACAGAGCAGGACTACAACGAGAGGTACGCATATTTCAAGGAGACATACCGAAGCTACCCACGTTTCATTACGTATGTTGCATCAGTCTGGGAGAAATACAAGGAAAAATTTGTGGAGGCTTGGGTCAAGAATGTGTTGCACTTCGGCAACACAACGACAAATAGGTAAAATTGTTAATCTTGTAATGTTTAAGATAATACAGTGATTGTTATAGATCTATAAAACTTACTTAAACATTTGATAGGGTGGAGGCCGCACATTCTTCTCTAAAGGCGAGATTAAGGAGTGCTAGACACACTTTGGATGTAATCTTTCCAAAGATTCACGATCATGTGAATACAAGCATCCGGGAGTTAAAAAGGATTTTGAGGCAGCCAGGACAAAACACAGAAGAGAGCACATGAGGGTTCCAATCGCTGACCTGATCGGGAAGGTTAGTACCCTTTGCTTAGATGAGCTAGTCAAGGAGCTTGGAAGGACGAATTATGTGCAAATGGACAGCTCAATCTGTGGATGTGACAAGGTAACCTCTCATGGATTACCTTGCGCTTGTAAATTAAACTACATTGCTGGATAATGGTTATCTACTGCTCAATAGGGGATATACATCGTTTTTTTTGTGGTATAGCCTAAGCTGGGGAGAATGCATGTTGAATTCGACATTGATATGGTATCCTACATGGGGGAAGTGCAAGACTTGACAAATAGATGGCGACAATAAAGCTTCTGAGGTAGCACAGTCAGATGATCCTACTCTGATTGCGAAATGTTACAGTCAACTCCAAAACTCTTCACCCAGATATGGTGTCCAATTAGGAAGCCGTTGGAACAGGTTGGGATTGGCAGACCTACGGCCCTCAAGACCAAAACCGACGAACCTTCGTCTTGGGAGCGTAACCGACCAAGGGCAGGCCTCCACAAGGAGCGCATCAAATACAAGATCACGTAATAGAGGATATCAAATCCTAGTCGATTCAAGCCCTTGGGACTACTTCCATACTACCAGAATTTCAACCCCAACCTATATCAATATATGACTGGGTATATTGATGTTCGTGGAGATGGGAATTGTGGTTCAGGGTCATTGCTGACTACCTATATTCAGACGAAGCAGAGGTGGAAAGATGTCCGTGTACAATTGTACAATCACATGAAGAATCAAGCACCGCGAATGGACTATACAAGGCCATTTTTAACGAGAGGACCGTACAACGCATGTTAAGACGCGTTCATTGAATTCAGGAGGCCAGCACCTCCACTAAATGGATGCACACGGAATGGGGTGGTTGATCGCGACAAGGTACACTTCGATAGTAGTTTTCTACTCTACTGTCTATGGGGTGCGGCAAGTTCCATACCTTCCGATCGATAATTATACCGATCGTGATCGCCCAAGAGGAGAGATCCACATAGGAAATTTGCCCTGAGGGTCATTTCATAAGGTTCGGCATGGTTCATGACTCCCCACTCCCCCTCTATCCGCAGTGGTTCCTTATAGAAATCCAAACACTGTCGGACCTTGGATTCATCAATACAATCTAGGTTAGATAGTTGGAGAAGAACGTTATACCTTAGTTTTTCATTAACTTAGTTGTTGTAACTTAGTCTTTCTTTAACTTAGTGTTGTAACTTAGTTGTTGTAACTTAGTTTTCTATAATTAGTTTTTCTATACTTAGTTCTCTTTAACTTAGTTGTTGTTTTACTCATATTGACTTAAATTTGGTTATTCAAACATCTATTATTTCAAAAAAAAGTGTCTCCCCGTAACATTCAAACTTATTCAACTAAGTTTGGTGAAAAAAAAAAAATTTGTACTGCGAATAGTAAAGTAATTGCTATTCGCAGTACAATTAATTTTAAGTCAAATTAATAATATAAACACATAAAAATGTAATATAACACATAAAAATGTAATCCAACACTTTTTTTTACAAAAAAACGGTTCCTGTATTGATTCCAACAAAAAAGTAACTAGTAAATTCGCTACTATCACTCACAACACATACTTCGGTAAATTACTTTCTGATATCATTTTTTGAAAAAAAAAAAACACGCGACACATCATTACATGGTACAACGTCAATATGAATTAAAAAATTTTGTACTGGCGTGATTAGTAATTTGTACTGCGAATAGCAACCCCCTAAAAAAATATATCATAAAAATTATCAGCAAAAGTATACCATGAAAAAGTAGCAAAAGACGAACTTGTCGGCGTAAACGGATCGAAAAACGAGCTAAATAACGAAGAAGATACAATTTTAAGACCGGAACCCGGCGCAGACGCCGGTAAAGAGGACCACGGCGCCCGCGTTGCGTCATTCTTTACCGCGCGGGCGCCCGCGCACGGTCCTCTTTAACCGCGCCTGCGCCGGGTTCTGGTCTTAAAATTGTCATATCTTCTTTGTTTATAGCTCCGTTTTTTGATCCGTTTGCGCCGACACGTTCGTCTTTTCGTCTACTTTGTCATGGTATACTTTGCTGATAATTTTTTATATATATGTTTTTACTTATAAAGTACTTTTAATTCGGAATCCTTCTTTTGCTTTTTTGAACCATTTTTACTAAAAAATTTTTGCCTACATTAGCCCCTAATTGGTCTTTTTCCCGATCTGAGTGTTTGGAATTCCGACTGTGCGTAATGAAATTTGGGTCACCTCGTAATTGTCCACAAATTATGGGTAAATATAGTAATTTCTGAAAGATATTAAAGCAGGGGCAAAATGGTCATTTTCCGACTGTGTGAAGTGAAAACACGACTGAGCGTATTGACCCTCCAATTAAATGATGATCTTCTCGAGGGTATTAATTTTTTTTCTTTTAACATAGACTTAGATTGATAACTTATAATTAAATTATACACTAAAAGGGTGAGTAAATGGTTAAAACGGATATCCTTAACCGAAGTTTAAAATGAGTACGGTGTTCGGTTATTTCGGTTATAAACAAATTAATTAAATTTAATACTAATATTTGTTTTAACCGATAACCATTTTAATCGATAACTGTTTTTTATATTACACTAATAACCGTAACCGCCCGATAACCAAAGTTTTTGAAATAACCGAAATAACCGAACCTTCCAAAAATAACCGAAATAACCGAACTTGCCTAAATAAACAAAAAACAAACTTTCTTAATTTACCGAAATAATAAAACCAAACCTAATTGAGTGAATATAAATATTAGCTAAAATTATTGGGTTTAGAAAAAAAAATAAAATTTAAACTATTTTTCTAAAAGTTTTGGTTATTACGGATAACCAAAGTTTGGATTTCAATCTCCGTAACCGAACCATACTATATTTAGATAATCGTTTAACCGAAATAACCGATACTTTTTGTAAAACAATTAAAAAAATACAGTAATCGAACTGAAAAATAGAACGTTATTTCAGTTATCCAAAAATACCGCCCCGTTTGCCACACCCCTACTAAAACTCTAAATTCAAAGGCAAACTGCTCTAATTATGGGAGGAGTGTTCTCTTCTTTAGTAACTCCATTTTACTCTTTCTAATTTGTGGCACTTCGTTGCCTGTGGAACCAAACAACAGCTTTCTTCAATTCTTCAATTGACGTTTTCAAACAGATACAATGGTTACCCCTCTAAGGGCAGTTCTACTGCAATTATTGTCATTGCTTGCTTTGAGAACAGCTTCTTGCACTTTACAAGTGCTAAAAATGATCTTGTTGTAGGCAATCATAGGAATGCCTTCTCTTGATCTGATAATCCTCCAACCTATAACAGTGGTCTTTCTTGTTGTTAACTTCAAAAGCCAACCGATAAACCATTTTGAAGAGGGAAATTCTTACTCCTTTCTTCATTTAAACCTGGAATACATTGACAATAGACATTTTGTAAGCTTCAATAAAAGCTTATTCCTCTCTATGATAGCCCACAGGCTGAGCAGGGTCATGTCTACATCTGTTTCGAGCATCATATATAACCCCATGAGATTGTGATCTCTGTAGTTTTCCAGACCCCCATCCTTTGGCCTTATGATGAACCAGTCTATAAATCCTTATTTACTATATCATTTGGGATGTCTTACATTTATAAGAAAGGCCACAGATCTTTAACAACACAACACTTAAAAAAGCAATGAGTTGTTGTATCTTTGTCCCCCAAAACAAACAGGCTGTAGAACTTCCTGTTCTTTCTCCTATGTTTTATTACAAGGGGAATATTATTTAAGAACTTCTAGAGAATGATTTTGGCTCTTGGAGGGCAAATGTGATTCAACATTTCTTTCTGACTAGAAAGCTACTATTGTAGAAGAAGCTTGACTCTGATTGTTGAGGTTTTGTAATGGAGACATAACCCTCTCTCACAGAGTATTTTTGATCTTTTACTGAATGCCAGATCTAGTGGTCTCTTTTGGAGCAATCGGTAGGAAGATGAGAATATAGTACTCTCCATACCGCTGAGATTTGTTGTAGCTTTTGATGTCCCAGATAGCTAATCCTGGATGATGTTGTAAACACCCCCCATTTTAACCTCATTATAATTATGAAACGATACAAATCTAACACCGAAAACGGAAACTAAAACGGATGTCAACGAGTTTTAAACTGAGTAATAAGTCTGTCTGACCTTGGCGTCCGAATTGGGATGTTCGGAGAGGTCCGAGAGATTAACGAATGTCCAACTTGTGTTCCGGACTTTGATGTTCAGACACAATCGAGAGTTTAAACACAACCAGAGTCCAAGATGTCCCGAACTTGTGTCCGGACTTTGAAGTTCGACACAAGCTAGGGTTTGAAAATCCATGAAGTCCGGACACAAGTTTCCGATAAAATCAGTCGTATAGCCCGAACATTGGTCCAGACTGTAAGTTCGGACCAATGCCGAGACTTACAACCCGTCCTCCGCCTCCCATGCTGTCCGAACATGCAGTTCGGGCAATGTTCAGACAACACCTTAAAACTACTAAACTTGAAAACTTCGGGGCCTGTCCAGGCATGTACATTTGGACGTATGTTCGGACAGAGCCAAAATCTTTAAAACTCAATTAATTCACCCTTAATTAAAAAACAAGAGGCTTAAGGTCCAAAAACGCATCTTATTAATACTCATAAACTCAGAATCCTTAACAAAATCAAGGATTTTGTAACTTAATACACGGAATATTAACTAAATCAAGGAATTACTGCCACATTCAACCACTTGAGTAGCTCAGGCTAACCTCTTCCAACAACCAAAAGTATTCTGGAAAACAAGACCAAAATAATGTATGTGAAAACAATACCATCTTGACAGATACAATTATTCCTAACATCTATGTGGCAACGCGATCCTGGCCCCAAGTTTTTGTCGTCAATACATGCGATCAAAAAACATATATACACAACAAAGTGTCGCACATATCAGTGAAACTGAGTAATTTTGTCTCATAGCGTAAATAAATTTTGAAATCCTTTCAACAACAGAAGGTATCACAATCCACGATCCAAAAGCATTTTCCAGCAAACCATAATCCATCAAAATAACGGAGCTTTCACAAGGAACTATCACTTTCATCCACGGGCAGACACCCAATACGGGGCTGCAAATAATAAATACCACCTCACACCTAAGTCCTTTAGTGTGCACACCCCCCCAGCCTCTGACTAGATGAGTAGATCACACAGCTTAACTGTTGTTTCACTGTTCACAGCGCAATTAAATATGCTCGAGTCCAAAGTTACCTACAATTAACACTAGTACCAAAGGTACCAACAATTTACACGGAGTACCAATCGGTACCGTTAATGCAATCGTCCCAGTGAAAGTCCCCCAAATCGATAACCAGTTCCTCAAGTTTGTAAAATCATAAACCTCTAATTCACAATGGTTCAGGGGAATAAATTCCCAAATTGCAGATTCTCAAATTAGGGTTTCAAAATCAGGAATAAATCATCAACATTCCACACAATCAATCAATTTGAGCACAATAATTACCTGGTCACACGCTCTCCACTACGAGAATGGTTCAGCGATTCACTGATATCTCCCGTCAACGATTCGGGATCTAGAATTACAAAGAGTCATCATTCGAAACTCACCAATCCCACTACAATAGATAATACCTTTCCTTAGCTAGGTAGTAACCCTTACCCTTCCAGAGACTCTAATTTTGGCACCAGGAAGAAGACGCTTGAAGACGATAGAGAAAGCAATATGAATATAGAGTTGAGGGGAAGAGCGTAACACGTCGTGATAACTGGTAAGGAAGATGGAAGTGGGGAGGGGGTATAAATAGAATATTCTTTAAAAGAAAGGAGTATCATAAAATAATTAGTTTTTCCAGTTACGAGGATAAATTATTTGAATAAATAATTTTAGCAGAAGGTCAGAAGTCGTAATTACATTTGGGAGCCGCTATCCGATACCCCTCCGATCCTGCTTTCGCCGCCGCTCCCCCCTCCTTCTTTTCGCCGCCGCTCCGCCTGCCCTGCCTCGCTTCCTTCGGCCCCGGCCCTCTTCCCTGCTTACCTTTTCGCCCAGCGTCCCTCCTTCCTTCTTTTTCCCTGGGCCCGTTCTCCTACCTTTGTCTCCCTCCCTCTCTCCCCCCTGTCCCCTCCCCTGCTTGTCTCCCCTACTCGTCCTGCTTTCATTTCATCTGCTCTTCCTCGCTCACCTATATAGGTATTTCAGATGTATTTAGAAACTAGTTGATATTGAGAAATTGAAAGAAGTCTAGGAGAAGAAATGCAGAAGTCTCCTGCTCTAGGAACCCAAGGACAATTCCAGAAGGAAGTCAAGCCTCCTTTCCCAATACTTTTCTTGATGCCAGAATTCAAAATGCGGATATTCTAATATAAAGCTTTCCAAATATGGCTGGGCT